>JAVSBV010174116.1:0-13638 GCA_033117975.1 Parotocinclus spilosoma | reverse complement strand
AACATACTAAATAAAAAACAAATTAACATATATACACTGTTTTTAAAATATCACACATCTGCGCTTTTTAAACAAATTTGTTGACCAACTTACATTTAATCAAGCCCCAATACTTCACCTGTTATTTTCTTAGGAAATAATGAAATTAAGTTGACCAGACAAAACATGAAATATCACAGGTTATCTTTTGTACTGTCTGCAATTAAATAGAAGTCAACATAATTGTAAGAAACACTGTGTGTGTGTGTGTGTGTGTGTGTGTGTGTGTGTGTGTGTGTGTGTGTAAGAGAGAGAGAGAGATTATATTTTCTGTACTGCCCCAAACTTTTCTTGTGGTTACACTTTTTCTTCGGGAAATGCAGATCCAAGAATATTCTGTAATACCTTAAAACATAAACACAAATACACACACTTCCATATGTTGATTTGGTATGGGCATCTGCTAAATACTGTAAAAGTATTACAGTATTACAGTACACTGTAATGTAAAAATACTGTTTTATTAAAAGTAATAAAACATTTTGTCTTGTCTGTGACCTTTATGTGTGCATGTCTAGAAACCTTTAATATTGGCAACATTTAATAGATAAAAATAAATAAATGTTAGATAAAAAAATAGATGTTTTCTTTCCTTCATAGTAAGTGGTCTAATATTCATCAAATCAGTTTTGTAAGCAGCGTTTTGTTCACATTTCATTTCAAGATCACAAAAATTATAATATATCATAATAATTTCAAACATATAATATTTACTAAAAAATAGCCATGTAGTTCATGAGGACTGTTTACATATTCTCATATTACACAATTTATTTTTCTTTTATGCAGCTGCATAAACTGAGAGTGAAATTTGTTATATGGTTTGTAGATCTGTGAATTTATTTGGCCCAGAGAAATTGCATAACTCATATTGTAGTTTTGTTTTAAATTTTAATGTCATATACACACATAATACATTTTTTGTGTGCTGCTACCTTCTGTCTGCAGTCATGAATACAAATAATGTTTCACTATGAAAAATTTCTCTCAGACAGGAATCAGATAGCTTATTAATGCCCAAAGCATCTCATTCCATGGTAAGCCTGCTTGTGAATCAAAATAAAAGCTTACAGGCACAAAGCCAGACTCTTGAGCTTGCATCTTCAGCTCCCATCTGTTTCCTGTTTCTGCCCCTTAATACACTAAAATCTTGTTTGGGGAATAAAAATAACTAAAGTACAGACAGAGGTACATTTTAGGCAGGGTGTTAGTCCATTGATGGGTTCGGTAAAATTAGGGGATAATTTTACTGCTCAGTAAAATTAGGGGATACCCCAAAATGAAATATCCCATTAAATATTTCTGAGTGTTTGAGAGGAGTGTATATTATTAGATTTTTGTGTTGCAAGCCAAGTCCTGGATTGGTGAGGCATACCTGCAGGAAGTCCAATTTCCAGCAGCTGGCTCTTAAAACTGATTAACTGGAGCTTCTATTTCTAATTGATATGCACCAAAAAGCAGTAAAAACGGTAGAGCTGTGAGTAAGTTATTAGGAACTTAAGCTATCTGCTTCTTAATAAGGCATAAAAGCAACAGCTTAGGTGTTAACTATATGCACAGTTCCTTGTGGTGGAATCTTGAGGTCTTAAGTTTTGAGCAAAAATGGTAAGTTTCCTTGTAATGGAGATCTTGAGCAACTAAAAGTACCAGGTTTTCTTGGAATATGTATGGACTCTAAGCTGAGCTGGAAACATCATTGACAGAATAGTTGACAATAAGGATCTTAAAATCCACGTGTTCATCTGGGTGCGACTAGAGGTCTGATTGTCTTTGCCTTGTGGTCATATACATAGCTTTTATTCAGCAGCAATTTTATAAAATGACAAAACATTGCAAGGCCCACAGAACAATAATTTTAGATGGGCAGTGAACTCAGAGGAGGAAATGAATCAGGCATTAGCAACTTAGGAGTCTCCATCAGTACCCCAATCTCTCATCAATTTCTGTAGGTCCAGTTTTGTAGATGCAGTTCAAAGAAGACTTAAGACTTAAATAATCGAGACATTAGCTGTTGATGTTTAGGGTGAGAGAAATCATGTTTGCAGGGAAATGCCAGTAAAGGATTTTCCAGAAGCAGCTGATCTGAAGCTGATACTGTTCCTTTGCTGCAGATTATCCACTCCCCAATGCCTGTATCTCCTGCCTCTAACAGCTTTGATATTCACAGCATCGTCCCACTCATGAACGTGTGATATATCTAGCCTGTTTATACAATGGAATGCTTTTGTGTAATAATAGGTATGCCACATTTTCGAAGCGGCCACTCTGCCATGCAGGCCAAATTGTGTAAAGATTTTGAGATTGTTGTCACAAATATGAAATACATACACAAATACATCCATTCTAAACAAAGACTGAATATTAGGTGTTGACCCTTAAGACACATGCAATTCACCTCAGCATGCTGGATATTAGCTTGTGGGCAAAAAATCTTGAATGATTAATGCGATTATTGATTAATCGTTGCTTTGAGTTTCTGGGTTTTGTTTCTCTCTCTTTTTGTGGAATGACCACAGGTTCTTAATGGGATTGAGATCCTTTTCCTGGCCATGGACCCAAAACATTCAACATTTTGTTCACTAAGCCACTTTGGTCATCACTTTTGCCTTGTGACATGGCGCTCCATGATGCTGGAAAAAGAATTGTTCATCTCCCAATTGCTCCTGGATCGTTGGGAGAAGTTGCTCTTGGAGAATGGTTTGACACTATTCCTTATTCCTGGCAGTGTTCTTTGTCAAAAAAAATAGAGCAAAATAACTTTTCCCCAGTCTTCTCCAGTCCAATCCTTTTACTTTCTGCAGAATGTCACTCTGTCCTTTATGTTTTTCTTCTTGATGCTGCTCTTCATGACAACAAGCCATCCTTCAAAAGCTTTCATCTCTCTGTGCGTTCAGATACACTCACACCTGCCCTCTGCCATTCCTGAGCAAGCTCTGTGCTGGTGGTGACCTGATCTTGCAGCTGCATCCTCTTTAGTAGATGGTCCAGACGCTTGGCACCCAGAATCTTTTCTTCACTGCAACTGAACCACTCTCTTGAAGTTTTTGATAATTTGATGAAATGGTTGATCGGGGGAATATCTTAAAAGCAGCAATGCCCTTGCCTGTGAAACTCTTTTTATGCAATGCAGTAATGACTGTATGTGTTTTCTTGGAGGTAAACATGGGTAACATAAGAAAACTTAAAAGTACCACTACCCTTTTAAAGCAGCCAATCTGCTCTTCTAATCAGCACGACAGAGTGATATCAGCTGTCTTGCCCTCATTAACCTTTTCTCCTGAGCAGGCCATTTTTTGGTGGTAAGGCCATTTTCATTGCAGGGAATGACTTTGTAATTACATGCAGTTCCTCTGATAACGCTTCATAATCTCAAATTAAAACAAAATGGCAGCATAAAAAACAAAATTTGTGCCATTCTCAAAACCATTTGGCCACCACTGTAGACCTCGTCACATCATAATTTTCCAGGAAAAGCAGGTTTTATTCTGAAGTGATCAAAACCAGCACAGTAATGTCAGGTAGAGACAATTAATCTGTTATATGATCTGTAAGGTGAGCTCTTCACTTTTAATAATCACATTTCAGTATTTGGTCAGACTTTTTAAAAAATGTGTTTTTACTGTCATGCTGAGGATTATAATGTGTGAAAACATAAATTGTTACTGTCTTAGAATATGGAAATATGAACAATAATTGCACTCAAACAGTTCACCAGGACAGGTAATGCATAATATATTTATTTCCTCAGTACAGAATAAATTGATATTATGACAAAAATCAACTAGCTGTACACATCCACGTGAGAAAGATCAAAGTAACTCCAAATAACATGAAGCCCCACTTATTAAAAGTTATATGCGAATAGTTACATGATTTACATTGCTTTTAATTGATAGGAAAATAAATGGGTTAGAGTCATTTCTGCTTATGTACAGATGATAAAGACCTGATTACACCGACTTGAGAGGGATTAGTACTCAAGCACATACATGCTTTGATAAACTTGCTTCCAACATATTTATGGCATAGTAAACAACCGCAGTCTTGATATGTGTTTGCTTTTAGCTGCACAGACTCAGTCTGTGTATAAAAAGTACCGGACGTTTTCTTATGCATTCCACTGTGTAATATTTTTTACACAGGCTGTAAAACTTATTTGAAAAGTAGTACAGACAGGTTCACAGAACTAAAGACATTTTCTTTATTAATACTTAGCATTTAAATTAATCTCACCGTATGACACGTTATTTGCATCATTTTGACTGCGTAATAAAGATAACTGAACAGTTCACTAAACCTATTTTATCACAGACACAATTGACTGGCACTGTAGTGCACTTTCAGGCCTTTTCAATGTGTTACTCACAGATTTAAAACAATGAGATTTGGAAAGAATCTTAACAATGAATGCAAAAATGCATTCATGTTCATTGTATTCATTTATTTTAAAGCTAGTAACTTGATGACCACAATTAGACTTCATCAGACTCACCCAGACACACTTTGCAATGACTTCTCAACCTACTGCAGGTGTCTAAAACAATTTTTTGTTAAATAAACTTGACCATACTATTTAATATACAGTTACTATTGCCAGATTAAGGTCAATTCCTAAGCATGACATAGACAATAATCAAGGACCATAAATCCATGACGTTATTTCGTGAAAAATAACAATAAATGAAGGAAAGCACATTTCAGCAGTAGTAAAAGTGAAATGCCCAGTAATTAGTTACTGGTGATTTTATTCAGCCATAAATTTATACATTAAAGCAAAAGAGGTTCTTTTAAAGGGACAGAGTTTTCAGCACAGTTTGGAGTGATTAGCTCAGAGAACGTAATAACTCGAGTGGAAAGTGACATGTGCATGGCCAGACACACAGCTAACGAAAACTGGCTCACATTAGACATTTCAGGGGTTGATAACAGAAGAATCACAGTAAAGGTACAATGCATTTATGGTGCACCCTGATTTACAGTACAGTGTAAAGTCTTTGCTACCCTAAATTATTACTTCTACTACGTTAGTATGTCAGTAGAAAAGAGCACAATTTAGATTTTTATTTACGTATTACATATTTGACTTATGTCAGTAACAAATTAGCTTATGAGAATCAGACCACATTTCAGATGAACTTGATAAGAACTATTAAACAGAAAATAAACAGGTCACATGAAAAGAACTTTGGAAAATAACATAACATATCAACTTTTTTTTTCTTTTTTCTGCACCACAGTGTCCTGATGAGTGGTCATCCCAAACACTGATCTGATAAAAGTCGTACCATTTATTGCTCTTTAAGGTTTTTTTAATTTTATTTTGTTTTAACAAACATTTCACTTCTGTTAATTGGATCATTCACCAATATTTTTCCTAATTAGTTGTTTCAACCCCGCCAGCCTCTAACTACTGTGTCCGTCCTATCACACATTGGCTAGTAAATGACACACACCCTGCAATGCTTGGCTTGAATGTAGTTAATGATCCTGGAAAGACATGACAAATAATTCCCTTCTTGACCTCTCGAAAGTTCATTTCATTCTTTAACATGAGCTTAAGACTTTACCACAGTACTGTAGACTGGGGATATTTACAATTTACCTTTACAATATCACTTCTCATATGATCCTGATGATATACACTGTCCAGTATTAAATAATGCATCCATCCTTGATTGAAAAATGATCAGAAACAGGAATGTGGCATTTGGAAGCCTAACTGGTCGTTGGGACCACTACTTCTTTCTATGAAAGCAACTCTCTGCATTGCACTAAAAGTCAACTCTTTAAAGACAGTCAAAACTAGAGGCAGTTGCTTTTCTTCAAGTTTTCTTAAGCCTGCTAATCAGACATCTAAATCTCAAGCCATTTTCTTTCAACCACTGCACTAATCCCATAATGTGCTTTCTCAGTAGAAGAAAATCCTGAAGTGGACAGAGATACCTCACACCTCAAAAGTCCAAACAACAAAGGTGCATAATCATACTTAAACAAGAGTTTACTCATACACAGCCAGGATTTCTACTTCAAATGCTGTTAGAACATGTGTCAAATTGTAACCTAGGCAAGTGAAGGTTAACATAAGAAACAGTTTTGTAAGATACTAAACGTGAATCCAGCAAATCAGGGAGTCGGGTGCATAACCTGGACTGTGATTATCTTTGATGGGGTTCAGATTATTTAAGCCCAGTCATTCTGGTGCATAGAATACTACCTAAGGCAAAATTTACATGAACAAACGAAGTTTAGACTGTGTTGGAAATGAGTGGGACATTGCCAGGTAAATGGAAAAGGGAAAAGTGCTTTCAGAAATATTTCTTCTGCCAACCTTTTTTGATCAGAACTAGCAGCTTTTCCTCATTTGAATCTGAGAGATGTACTTTTGCTGCCCTGGACATGTGCAGGTTACAGAGTGAGCGTTTTGATGAATCACTCCTGGCCGAAGCCCTCTGTTTCCTCAATCGCAAACATCAACTTCTCTTTCAGCTGCTCATAGCTCTTGTAGGGAGGCAGATCCAGACGATTAAAACTGTCACGACAAGCACAAAAAAGAAGATGGGATAAATACAATATATAAATAAATACAATAAACACTGGTACAAAATATTATTTTTAAGAACTGGAAAAAGGTATTTGCAGTAATTGCACTGGACTATTAATCAGAAGGGTAGGATATGGTCTATGGGTGCAATACATTAACCCTTAAAATGATTTGTTTTGCACAACGGTATAGTAATGTTTATTGAAGGGACAACTCTTTTTCCTAGGGGGAAGTTCCCCTCTCTTCCTGTGATTTCTACCCCTGCCCGGTGTTCATTTACATATACAGCATTTAGCAGCGCCTCTTATCCTAAGAAACTTAAAACCAAACTAAGTTGATGGTTAAGGCTCTTGCTCAAGCGTACACCGGTAGCAGCTTGGCAGAGCTAGGACTTGAACTTAGCAGTTCAGAGCCCTAACCACCAAATCACTAATGTTTAAGTGTTTACACCAGCAAGAAAAATGTTGCTGATGCCATTCTCCTTCTTGCATTACTTCACTAGAACTTTGTCGTACCACATCCAGTCGGTATAACTGTGAAATATTCCTGTATTGTTTGTATTTAAGATGTACTATAGCATCGTTATAGTGAAGACTGAATGTTTTATTGGTCATATACTGTATTCCTTGGGTCAAAATAAGACACCTTCTGGCAAAGACAAATGGAAAAGTTGTGATTATAATATTTTAGCTTACCATGTATGGCTCCTTGGAAGCCAGTTCTCTTTTCCCACTTTTTCGATGCAGAACTTCTGTGGACCATTGCTTCCTGTTAATAGAACATGTGCTTATGGTCAGTTCTAGGTTCAGGCACTGATCAATGTTAGTGTTCCTAAGAAGTGAGCTTGAATCATGTATACCTTTATTAAAGCTGTAAGTAAGAAATCACTTCTAGATACACTTACCCATAAGGTCAACAAAGCCACCAACAGGAAGTCTGCAGGTACCGGTCACAAACTGCAGCAAACGCATCCTCTTTTCATTGTCCATCTCTTTCACAAACTACACAAGAAGAGAGAGGAAACAGGTGTGATTCTGTGGACAGCTACCAGACATGCAAACGAAAAGACCCATACTGACCTGCCAGAACCAGACGATCTGTTTGCTGCTGCGAGCATAATGTCGGTAGATTGTGTTCCTCTGCCAGTCTGCAAGGTCTATCTCCTGCATGCCACATAGCATCACCTACACACAGTTATGGTTGCTCGTTACTGAAATATACATTCTAAGGATATTTTTTTTCTTTCACTTGCATTTTGACCTAGCTGTTATAAGGTGTTTGGATCAGTGGCTCCATGAGGGCACACATACACGGTGAACAGGCTCTTGGACACCCCAGACACTGACAAGCAAGAAACACCTCCCACAGTTTCATTGCCCACCATCCAGACACAGGTGACACCTTCACTACACACACTTGTCTCTGTCAAGACCATTTACCTGCAACTGACATGCAGCCACTGTCGCCTTCGTTTGCAGTGGAGTCAAAGACAAGGAACCTGGATAGCTACAGATTAGAATCACACTATCTTTAGCACTGAATCCAGGTTTTGTCTGGAATCTGACAACAACCGGATTGAAGTACAGAGGCCTCTTGGTAAGTGCTTTAGTACTGGCTTTGCTGTGGAGTGACACTGCCCCAACTGCTGGCGTGATGATCTGGGAGGCCATCACATATGACATTCAATCATCTGTAGGAGTAATATAAGGGACACTAACAATTTAACAAAGTGATACGTGAAGGAAATCCTGCATCTCTCAAGGCAGGGCTTCCAACTGGCATTTCACAGCAGAGGTTTCTAATGAATGTCTCTGCTAGAGTAAAAACCTCCTTGGATTGCCCACTTGCCAAATTCATTGCCAATCAAGCATTTATCTTACCTGCTAGGATGCCAACTTCTGCAAGATCTGCTATTTCAGCTGCATCATATGTGAGAAATTATGCCACAGGATACCATTTGGAATCTGTATGTCTCCATGATAAACCGTATAGTATCTTGCATTCAGGCTACAGTCAGCAAATCCAGATATTACATCCTCCTTCATAATGTACAGATTTCTTGAATAAACCTATCCTTTCTTCTAATATTGTAATCACTGACATATATAATTACATTTATACATTTAACGTTTCATTTGATTCCAACAACAACTTCTTAGCGCATTATGTTTTTGATGATTAGTGTCTTCTGGAGTGAAAAGCACTTCATATGCAACAGCTTTGCTACACAAACAATTACCGCAGGTGCTTCTAGTTCTGGTTTCTTATATGTTCAAGTTTACCTCAAGCTCTTTGGCATCAAAGTACTGCAGGTATTGTTGGGGCAAAACTTCGTTAAACCCTTCAAAGAAAGCTTGAGTCTGTTCCTCAACCCCTCTGGATAACCTCCACTCTGCCACCAGCCTGAGGGCAGATACATAGTTCTTTCAGTATGTGATAATATTGTTCCACTAACAGTACAACATGATAATGCCATGTCTCTTGAATAAAGTTGTGGAAAGGCAAAGGTTACTAAGAGGTTGCAAAAAGATTTGAGGCTTTAACTATCAATCTGAGTACTGTTCAGAGCATTGTTATGAACATAATGAACTATGATGTACCACCAACATCTTGCCTAAACTAGAAATTGGGCACTCCTCCAAACTGGATAACCAGGAGGATTTTGATCACAGATGCTACCAAGAGTCCAGCTGTATACACTGCTCACAAAAATTAGGAGATACAGTGTTCTTTCGGCACTTCGCAGTTTACCTTTCGCGAACTCTGTGCATCGCGGGTTTTCCAAAAATATTAATGGAAAAAATATATCGCAGATTTTTGCTGTTGCGTAGGTTTTTGCGGAACTTTTACATTTAATTTCTTTTTAAATATAAAAAATATTAATTCTAACAATAAAGGAATGTTATAAATTATAAAATATTAGGATTTACAGTAAATAGTTGTTGTGTACTCAACGTGTAGGATATGACGTGCTGTAAGCTCGGTACGGACGGAGCATGTGTGATATAAAAGGGGATTTATGGTGTGTTAAGTAAAGAGAACGTTCAATTACTTTAGCATGCTGCTTGAATATTCAACAGTTAAAAACACTACAGTAGCGTATTTACTCAGCAGATGAATACTCATCAAAAAGAGAAGTAAGACTAGAGCATCGCCCGCCTGAGTCACTACTTGCTGACTACTTGCGGTGTTGTGTTCGCTGTTTGTGAAAGTTTCATTCTAGACTGAATTCATTCAAGCCCTACGATTCCACCCAAACGTTCTGCAAGTTCTACGGCTAAAATAGTATATAAATACTTAAATAAATATAGCGCCCCTACTTCGCGGATGCTTACATAAATTAGGGTAAAAATTTTTGAATGAAATAGTGTTACCTCGTTTATCGCGGGGGTTATGTTCCAGGACCACCCGCGATAAACGAGTTAACACTGTATTTCATTCTAAAAATTTTACCCTAATTTATGTAAGCAGTATACTTAAAGGACTTTTAAGACTGAGATTGATTGGTCTGTGTTTGTGACAACAAACTCATAAGATTTACACGAAGATGTATTGCAGTGCTGGCACGACAGCCAGAAAATTGGCACAGAGAGTCTTGTTTTAGCTTCTGGTACCAGGTGAAAAATGTATAAGGTCAGATTAGACCAACACTGAAGTTTTTGGACTAAAATCCAAGAACAGAACCGCATCGAAAATACACCATGCCTACTGTAAAGTATAGACAGACAGCTGAACATGGGCAGGTGTTTCACCTTCCAGCAAGACAACAACCCTAATCACACCACCAAAAAGACAATGCAATGCCTTAAAAATATACTGCTCACAAAATTAGGGAATACTTCAAAATGAAATATCCAATAACGAACTATCCCCTTATTTTTGTGAGCAGTATATTAAAACAAATGTTCAAAGTCAGAGCACAATGTTAAATCCTAAAGACTTTCTGTGAATGGACTTAAAGAAAGGAATCCATTGCTTGACACTAAATCTAATTGAATATAAAATGCAGATCTGAAAATTCTAATTCATCTTTACAAATTACACATGGCAATGTTTAAGCTAAAAGATAAAAATGCTTTACTATACTTTCAGTTTATAAAGAAAGAAAGAAAGAAAGTTAAGCACAGCAATGATGCGTTTCATGTGGACAACTACCTGATATATTCTTCCTTGTTTTCCTCTGTTACAAGAATGCTTCCTCCGTCTGGCTTCAGGTCGTGAGTAGTGACCTCACCCAATATCTCCTTATCCACAGAGAAATACATCTCTAGCCCGCACTCCTCTAAGTTATTCTCCCTGTTTGTAAAAGGAAACACATCAGTGGGATTATAGGGGACACGCAATTCTAGCTAATGGTATTCTCACTTTGAATTAAAAAAGGAACCCGTAAGCTTGACAGAAGTAGTGACTTGATTTATATTGTGATATATACTGCTCACGAACATTAGGGGACATTTCAAAATAAAATATCCCATAATAAATTATCCCCTAATTATTGTGAGAAGTGCATATCACTATCAAGTAGAATAAAATGGAAAACTGTCTGGTGTCACCCATCCCTATGTTCTATAGTGTTATATTATACATGCATGGCATTATGATAAGCAGTCCATTCAGAAAATATTCATGTTGGTTTCAGTGAACACATGTTTCAGATGCAATGACTGCAGTATTTTTTTCAAGGAATTAACATACATTTCTAATTCTCTCAAGCAAATGAGATCAGTCAACCATTTGGCTAAGGTTAGGACCATTATATCACACTCCTGACTCATTAATATCATCAATATAAACATTACAAATATTAACTGACTTGATCCAGATTAGAGAGTTGTAAAACTCAGGGTCGATTGATTCCAGGTCTTTCAGAGCCAGAGGCTTGTTTAGGATCCGCTTATAAAACGGCAGCGAGAAGCCGGTGTCTATAAACTTCCCATGAAACAAAGCCTGTGCAAAATAGGGAAACAAACCGATCAGTTTGGTCTTTTACACAGAGCAGAATTAATACAGAACAAAGAGGATTCTTTTGTAAAGTAAATGTGTTTACCATGGCAATGAACCTTCCAATAAACTTAAAGTATTTGAGATGATCTGGGTTGATAAAGGAGGCAGGGTTGATCTGCAGACAGTAGTTGTCTTTGCCGGCATACTCAAACAGACAGTACATAGGGTTCAACACCTCATGAGATAACAGGAAAAACCATTCCCTGCAACACAAGCACACATTTAAAGTTCCCCACATGTCTTTCATTTATCTTTTTATTAACCCATTATTGATGTGTTGTCACAGTGGAGAGTTAGTAGGGCAGACAAAAGAATTACAGTAAGATTAAATAATCAGAGAAATTAGATAATTAGAGATTAGTTTTTGTAAGTAGTATGGGTTACAAGTTTTAACTGAGTAATCCTTAATAGGTGGATAAAGTATATAATTATTTGTTTAATGAACAAATTGATTTTTATGACCAAATGAAGATGGCACTTTGGGGCACAGCAGTCTTTGCTAGCCCACCATGGCAGTGACATGGGTTCTTGCCAGTGCTTTCCAGCCAGGACAGATGTCACACAACACAATTTCCTCTGATGGAGAAAATTCTACTAAAATACCAGAGACCGCTGTGCTCTTGTTTTCCATTCAGTGTACATGCTTGCCTGTGCCCTGTGATTTTCACAACAGGTTCCTGATATCCGCAGTGTACTTGACCAGTATAATAATATTTGACTAGGGGTAAAACATGGGTAAATAATTAAATTTAAAATTGGTCCTTTTGCACCCTGACACTGTCTCCACTTCCTCTGCAAGTGGGATTTTTTTTGGCCTGAAAAGCTTAATATGAATAACATATTTTTTTGTTTTGTTTTTACCTAATAACTGTCCGCTGTCATTTTTTAGATCTTATGATATCTTACTGTACTCCATTTCCATATGCTCTGTTTAGACCAAATGAAAAGCAGATTAAACGTTAAAGACTTGAAGAATGACGTTGAAGTATGATGTCTGAAGCAATCCGCAAACTCAAAGGATTAAGATGATAAAAAGACAAGTCCATCATGAAAAAGCTGTGGCAATACACATGCAAAATACTTAAAGCTACAGAGGTGTGAAACGGATAGGCTCACACAGCAGGCATTATTGCCCCCAAATCCAGTCCTCTCACCAAATCCGATTTTGCTTTTAGGTTGATCTTTTTAATGTGACCCATATTAGACACTTGTCTAAACAATTCACAGACACGTGTGCAAAAGAGCAATACTTCACGTGACCTGCTCATCCAGAGGAAAGCAATCAAACAGTCTACAGACACATCTGGGATTGGGCTACTTTTACTGACTGTGTGAAAATAGCCTATGAGAATTAACACAACCATCTTACATTTACACTGCAGGTAAAATAATCCCCTTGAAATCTGACACATCCAGTCTATGGTAATGTAACCTTAGTCTGTATAGTTCATATTATTTTTAATTATCATCATCTTAATCCAAAACAACAATACAGAACACAGGCACTGAACACTTGCAGTGTGAACTTTAGCGTAGTTAAATATTGGTATAACAGGGTAAATAACACACCTGGCCACTCCTCCATAATCCAATCCCTCCTCTCCTGGGAAGATGACCCATAGCCTCCGCCTCAGATCTTGTGGATGGAAGCTCATGATCTACAAAATAAATGCACCAGTTATCACAGTTAAAAGTTCTCTAGTAAAAACAGCTGAATGAAATTGACTACATTTACAAGAAGCCCAATAATTAGTTAATAATATGACTTATAGGTGAACTGAATAGAAATAGAAAATGCTAATGTATATACTTAATTTGAAATTATATCCTGATTGATATCAATCAAAAGAATACATTAAATAATCAACTAAATAAGATTAGGAGTTCCATTTCTAGTACTTTATTCTGTGCAGATGTGAAGAAGACATGATGAACACTTCAATTCAGCATGGTGACCAGGGGCCTCATTTATAAAGGGTGCGTACGCAACATCTCACGCAAAACCTGTGATCTATAAAGAAATACTTGGCGTGAAAACGAGCGTACATTTAAGC
>JAVSBV010174107.1:0-13638 GCA_033117975.1 Parotocinclus spilosoma | reverse complement strand
CTGGCTAAAGGAGACAGGTAGGCCCAGAAGAGTGTACATGCTGTCCAACAAACTCTCAACTACTTCCTGTTCCAATGCACTCTTATCCTTTGCTACTGCCTCCAGTAATTAATAGGGGTTATCGCCCCCTGGAGGCCTGGAGTGATAATGCAGGTACATGATATATAGAAAAAACCAAAACAAACCAAAAGCACTGTGACCTTGATGGTTACACACTTATGGAGGCACAAGCCAAGCATTCAGTTAAAATACTAAGAATTTCACTGTATGTTGTACATGTATAACAAAGTCTAAGTCTGAGAGCACACTGTCATTACAGCAAAAGGAAAAGCATACTAAATACTACTAATAATATTAATAATAAAATGTATCTAAATATTTTCACTCAAAGTGTCTTGCTGATTATATTACTTATACTAAAAACATTTTTATATTCGAGGAAAAAAATTACTAGATCTATTTTCACTGTTCTCCAACATGGCTGCCATTGTATATGCTTTCTTTGTCCAAGCAGAGAGTGTGCAAAGCCAAAACAATGAGGTCATTTGTTTATCAGTATAAATTGCAGAGGATAAAAAGTGGCAGGTAGCGAGGAGTTGATTTGTGCCTTGACTAACTGCTTAAGGCACTTCATGATGCTTGAAGTTAATGCCACATGGCAGGTGGTATTCAAGGCAGTGAAACTTGGGTTCTGGGATGATAGCGGTCATAATAAAGCATTAGGTGCTTCATTCAATATTTCACTCAAATGTATCAATTAAAAAACCCTAAGCCTAAACTCCTAACATGTTTTAGTTACATGGTGTTCTTGGGCCAGTGCCTATTTGTGCTAGCAGGTGCTGTCTTGTAAGAGGAATACAAAGCACGTTTCTAGGTCAATCTGGATAAGGACATCTGCTAATTGCTGTAAATTAAATTGTAAAATAGAAGAGGATGATGAACTGGTATAGGGTATGGCAGAAGATATTAGAGAAGACCTAAGGTAACTGACAAGCACAAGCTCCGAGGGGCTGCTCTGAAGCAGTGAAGCTTTATGGGGGGTTGACCTTGAAGAAAGCTATCCTCGCTTAGGGCACCGGTAGTGTGAGAAGGTCCTGAACCGGGTCTCCATGTGTCAGCAAGGTGTAGATATTGCTGTGGACCTTGATGTGAGAATAATTCCTAGGCCTTTGAGGAAGGAAGCTGTAGAGCTGCAGCTCATCATGAACACATACGTGGATTCACATTGAGCCAGATTAGTTTACAGATTTTGCTGCATTATTAATGAAACATTACAAAAGCTTTGTCTGTGGTTACTACAGTATGTGCAAATGACACTGTGTAACATTCATTGAATTAAATTCACATGTTAAACAGAAAGATGGCTCCAATTTCAATCTATCATTAAAGCAGTAGAATACGTCACAATAATGACCTTATAAAAGTACAAAGGGAAGCAATATGGATATTGAAATAAATAAAAAAATGAATACCATTACAAAACACTTGCCCTTTTTAGGTACACCTCTTCAGCTGCTCCTTAACCTTAATATCCAATCGCATGGCAGCATCTCAATACAGACAATGCAATTTAAAAGATATTTAAAAAATGACGACCTGCTAAAGTTGACCTGCGTTTATCAGATTGGCATGGCTGTTGGTGATAGACATGGTGGTGGTGCGATTTCAGAAACTGCTGATTAGCTGGGATTTTCATGCACAACCATCCCTAGGATTTATAAAGAATGACCAAATGTATCCAGTGAGCAGCAGTTCTCTGGGTACAAAAATACCTTGTTGATACCAGAGGTGGTCAGAGTAGAATTTCCAGACTGGTTCAGGCTTGTTGAACCATGTGTTATAACCGAGGTACATTGAACCTTAAAGCACATGGGCTACAGCAACGGAATACCACTACAGGTGCCACTACTGTCAGCTAAGAACAGGCAACTGAGGCTATAGAATAACAGGCTCAAGAAACTGGACAAAAGAAGATTGGAAAAGCATTTTACGGTCTGATGTGTTTCCATTACTGAAGCATCATTCAAAGGATCAGAATTTTTATCAACGGTTCAGGTTGCTGCTGGTGGTGTAATGGTGTACCATTACTTTACCTTAATCCATTAATTACCAGTTGAGCATTGTTTAAACACTAGAGCCTGCTTGAGTATTGTTGCTGACCATGTCCATCCCTTTATGACTTAATGAGACTTAATATTTTTTGATGACTACTTTCAGCGCGATAATACACCAGGTCACAAATCATCTCTAACTGGTTTCTTGAACATGCCAATGAGTTTGCTGTACTGTCAAATGGCCTCCACAGTCAACAGATCTTAGTCCAACAGAGCACTTCTGTGGTGCGGCTGAACAGGATATTTGCATTAACATTGCCCAACCAACAAATCTGCAGCAACTGTGTGATGCTATCATGTCAATATGGAGCAAAATCTCGGCGAGTTTCCATCACCGTATTGATTAATCTATGCCATGAAGAATTAAGACAGATCTGAAGTCAAAAGCAAGTTGTAAATAATAAAGTGGCTGGTGTATGAATGTATACTCATAATTTCTGTAGTGTTATTATTTCTGGACACATTCCTAGACTTTGAAATGCTCAAATTTGCAATGCATTGTCCCTAGCCCAGAGGTTGATGACTTTTGTAATGAACCATTAGGCCTAATAGATTACTTTCCAGGTCCAGGAGTGGGACATGTCTGCAGTATGTCAGGGAAAGAACAACCTTCACTGCAAGGCATTTTCACACATTTTATGTGAGTTTCCTGCTAATTAAATGGTTTGGAATGTTAATTCTGAAATCTCTCCCGCTCCAACATACTACCTCGTCTCATTTAGAGATGATATCTTGAATCAGGTATGCTAGAGCAGAAAAGAAGCAAACTGTGCAGTCTAGGTAGACTACTCCAGATGGAGCCTACTAATAAGCATGAATTTTTCATTGCTGGATTTAAAATGACCTTTTTTTGTAGAGCAGCGTGTCCATACACGAGCTCCATATGCACACACCACATGTTAAGTGCAGGACATGTGTCAGAAAGTCTGTTGCACGTGTATCAGCCGATATGGCTCACCAGCTACTGCAACAGCCCAATTGGTTCTGGTAGAACCAGTAGGCGGGAGAACACGGGTCTGCATCAGCCTGATTGGTTTCAGTAGTGTTACTGGGTGACCTAATATTGTTATCTGGTGCTGCCATTGGTTACGGTGGTGACTGTAGGAGTATTAGCAAGGGCAAGCCGAAACAAATGTAATACCACATTCCAGCTTAAACGAGGAGGATGTCTCGAGGCATATTTACATAAAGAGAGCGAAAAGAGAGCCAGACACTATTTGTGGCTGTGTGTACCTCTGCATGATGGGAAAAAAAATCTCCTTGCCATTTGGACTACACTAACATATATGTACTATTTTACATAATATAAAATTATGCTTGATATTATTATATAGAGACATGAATAATGAGATTTATGAATATATATTATCAACCCTTGAATAAAAAACCCTCCAGACTAAACGTTAATAGTATAATCACATGTACACTGGTGCTTGATAGTTTGTGAACCCTTAATTTTCTATATCTCTGCAAAAATATTAAAACATTATCACACAATTCTTGAAAGTAAATAAGGGAAATCCAATTAAACAAATAAGACAAACTATTTTACCTTGTCATTTATTTATTGAGAAGACTAAGATGAAATATCACGTATTTGTGAGTGGCAAAAATGCAAAGGATAACACAAGGATTCTTCAGGATTAACAGTTACTTTGAGGGTTAAATTGTGGGTTAAAGTGTTTCCAATCAATGAGATGACAGCCCAATGTGAGTCGGCACCCTGGTGTGTATAAAGAACGGGGAGCTATCAAAGTATAATTTTCACAACACATGTTTCTGGAAATGTATCATAGCTTTAAAAAAGGGGATGCTGAAGACTTCTGAAAATGAGTGCTCATCAAAACCCTCTCGAAAGAGTTCTGACTGCACCAATCCATATTCAGACAGATTATGTATTAAAGAAAGAAACAAGACCGATGTTACCCACTCCATGAGTATTTCATCAACAAAAATAAGGCCAACAGCAAGTCATGCAATGTCACAAAGTAAACTCTAAATTCTTCTCTCATATTGGCCAATGGCAATGTTCATGAGGATAAAGCCACTTTTTAAAAGGAATACCATCTTGTGTACCTGTCTGCAGTTTCCTAAAGATTATATGGACAACCAGGAGGCTAATGGGAATATGTCTGGAGAACGGAAAATGCTGCATTTCGCATAAGAATCTTATCCCATCTGTGAAACATGGTGGTGGTGGCGTTATCATGGTTTGGACCTGTTTTCCTCTTCCAACTTGCAGGAAAACAATGACCCTAAGGCAAGTTTATTTGTATAGCACCATTGCTACATGAGGCAATTCAAAGTTAAGAGTACAATTAAAACACTGTCAAAAATATTAACCTAACCTAAGCACACAAACTGTTCTACCAAAACTACACTGCTCACAAAAATTAGGGGATATTTCAAAATGAATATGAAGAAATTGAAAAAGAAGCATTTTATTTTATTTCAATAAACAAGATCACCAGAAAAGCAAATGAAAAGTCAAAGTTGTCCTACAATACAGTAGCATGTTAAACTGGACAAGAGTGCTACACATTGACTCTTCAGTAGGGTGTATGGCCTAAATACACTGACAGTGATGGAGCATGAACAGGATCCGATTATCCAGCAGTTCTTGTGAAACTTGTTCTACACTCACACAGAGGGTAATTTAGAGCAGCCACTTAACCTGAACACGACTTTATAATGCTGGAGGAAACCGGACTACCCGGAGTAAAACCATGCAGCATCTGGAGGCCAAGTTTGAGGTTTCCCATGTACAATATCATACTTTTAGCATATATTTGGACATGCAGCATAACCTGTCCTTATATATACTTGGATAAAGCTATCTGTTACTGAGGCTCATGGTAAAGATCTCACTCGGTTACTATGCATACACAGACATTGCAAGAGTATATTTACTTTCTTGTGGTGAGACAGTAAAGATACAAAGCTCTACGTTTTCCTTACACACTGAATAATTGTACATTTTATTTGCTCGTGTCAATCCCTGTTAAAGAATACTAAAATTTGTATTTGTTCTTCAAAATTCTCAGATATATTTCCTCCTACATTCTAAAGGCATGAGTTAGATTGGTGTCGCTAACATGTCCCAGTTCGAGTGTGTATGTATGTGTGTACAGTATTGTCGTGCTGCATTGCTGCCCTGTCTAAGGTTCATTCTCAGTGCTGCCAGCTTCCTGCATAACTAAACGGGATTAAGTGTGTATTGTGTGTGTATGGGTGAATTAATTAATGAATTATCAACTCATTCCTTGTTTTTAATCATAAAATATCCTGACTCCTTAAAACAAACCAAATTGTACATTAAGCCTTCACGCAATCAATCAAATCTTGCCTTCAAAAGGTGACTAAGTTTTTAATCCAGATTTGGTTTCAAAGGAAAATAGCAAGCAATCAATAATAAATAAATAAAATCATTTGGATTGTGTCAATACCACAAACCCTGCTGCTGCATACGGCGGTGTTTGAAATTTAGTAAACGCTTTAGAATTTTCTATATAAACATGACCTGATTAACCAGGATTTAAACGTTTGTGAACCTTTGCTTTCAGTATGAGTTGTGACCCCCCTTTGTGTATCATTAACTGCAGCTAAATGTTTCGGAAAACTTTGGATCATTCCTGCATATCGGCTTAAAAAGATTTTATTCAGCCATACACAACAGCTACCACTCTTGATTGGTGATGGCTTTTCTTACACTGCTTGCTTCAGGTGCTTCCACAGCATTGCTATTGGATTAAGAACAGGACTTTGACTTGGTCATTCCAAAATATGAACTTTAGCCTTTATTTCCTCTGCCATTTCGTGGTTCACCTTTCGCGGACTCGGTGCATCACGGGTTTTCAAGAAATATTAATCGGAAAAATATATCGCGGATTTTCGCTGTTTTGTGGAACTTTCACATTTGAAAAAAATTCTGAAAATATATTGAAAATATTAATTCTAACAATAAAGGAATGTTATAAATGACAAAATATTAGGATTTAAATAACTGTTGTATCTACTTAACGTGTAGGATACGACGTGCTGCAAGCTCGGTACAGACGGAGCATGTGTGGTACGAGAGTGATGTATGGTGTGTTAAGTAAAGAGAACGTTCCATTATTCAACAGTTCAAAACACTACAATAGTGTATTTACTCAGCGGATGAATACTCACCAAAAACGAGAAGTAGGACTAGAGCATCGGCCGCCTGAGTTGCTACTTGCCAACAAGTTTTTATGTGCGGTGTTGTGTGTGTAAAAGTTTCATTATATACTGAATTCATTCAAGCCCTACGATGTTACCCAAACGTTCTGCAAGTTCTACAGCTAAAATAGAGTATAAATACTCTTTAGAGTAAATACTATACTATAAATACTATAAATATGATAAATATAAATACTTAAATAAATATAACGTCCCTAATTCGCGGATTTTCATAATTATCATATATATAAATATATATATAATAAGCATATATAATATATATATATATATATATATATATATATATATATATACACATCGCTGTCTGTAACAGTGCATGAGCTGTAACAGTGCATGAGCTGTTAGAAGGATGAGATTGTGACAGAACAGTGACAGACTGCTGTGTGCTGAAGCGATTCGTGCTTAAGCAAACTGCAAAGCGAAAACAAAGACACATGAGAGCACAGTGTTAATCCAAATGAAAGCCACAATTAACTTAGGGTTTACTGAATAAAATTGTGTCACTAGGATGAATTAATTAACCTTCTAAGAGCATAGTACAACCCTATCCATCCTCACATCACCAAGATTGTTAGCCTGTCCTCCACTATAAGAATACAAAGCTAATGAGGAGAAGCTTAACTGAAGGTAGTGTGCATTCTCAATTAAATAGAGAAGCAGAGTAACAACTACTGTAACAATACAGTACAGGCAGTGTCACAGGACAGGCAGTGTAGGATTGTGTAGGAATTAGTAAATTGTTTTATCAGTCAGGCCTAGTATATACCGTAGCTGGTGAACTCTCATGGTATTGCTGGTCTAGATGGTTGACCAGTATACCTATGTCCAAAACACAAAATTCGCTGGTCTTCGCTATTTTTAGCAAGTTAAGTATACCATTGGCAGTATCCCAATATGTGATTTTGAATGGAGCCTTATTACTTTTGAGCTCCACCAACACAAGGCATCGGGCTGACATAAAATGAATTTGCTACCATCCTAACCTGCCCACCCACCTACAAGACAAATTTCCTCACACGTTCCCCAGAAGTGTATTCTTGTTACTAAATCACATGCTGTTCCACAGGACTAGATGAGATAGTTTAAATCAATATTAATGTACAGAGTGATGTGAGTTCATCGATTTTCTTTGAAATTCTACCTTTCAAAAAATAAACAATTACAAAAAGAAAAAGAAGGATGTCCATGCAGCACAGCGATCATCCCACAGTCTCTGGTCTATTAATAAAACTTCCACTCTACAAAACATCAATCCTGTCATTTGTAAGTCTTGGCTTCCAGGTTACATTATTATAAGGTTATTTTGTATTACTAAGCCTGCATCCCTGATAAAAACAGTATGTGTGTATGTTGGATGCTGGAATGCTGGTCAATCCAGAAGACAATGCAAGGTCCATGCTGGTTCAAAGTATACTGCTCACAAAAATAAGGAGATTTTTCAAATTGGCATCCATCTGAAAGGTCGACTTTCATTTCAATATACTTTACTGCTCACCATAGTTGTACAGATGAGTTACCATAGGCTTTCTGTCAGATCTAACCATTCTGCACATTTTCTGTTGACCTTCCACTGACACGAGGCGCTACCTTATTGTACCATTCCAGAGTAAACTCTTTTGTCTGTGAAAATCTCAGGAGATCAACAGTTAGAAATACTTCAACCAGCCCATCCAGCATCCACCAACGTCCATACAGTAGTCAAAATCACTTAGATCACATTTTATCTCCATGCAGATGGTTGAACCTGCTGGCCTGTATCTGTGTAATTTTATACACCGCACTACTGCCACACAATTGGCCGATTAGGTAATTGCATAATTGTGTAGGTGTACAGGTGTTCCTACTAAAGGGCTCTGCCAATGTGTGCTGGTCTTTGCTGTGTTTTTTTAGCAGGGATCAGCTGGCATTCATTTACTTTACATTTACATCACAATGGCAAAGCAAGGCAAGGTTTAGCTCTATTGCATTCACTCCTGGAATTCATATCCTACTGTTCATACAGAAAATCATTAATCAAAATTGTCCCACTCAACTCCACAATGATAGGGAAGTGCATCTCATGCAGCTTTGGAACTAAAGATGACTCAGCTGAAAGCACGGATAGCATAAAAACACATTCTCAGGGCTTCTACAATTCTAGGTAATGAATGGTAATTATGCGACAGCATATAGAAGAGAACTGAAAAAATGCCCTCAGTCAACTGATTACAGCTGTGTAACATATTATGATCCAAACACACAAACTTATGATGCATCCAGTCATGTATCAGCTTATTGTTAAGATTGTGCCAATTATATTATATAACATCAGTCAAAAGTGGAGAAAAAGTTAACAGCTTATGGTCCTTCAAGTAAAGGTGATGCAAAATGTCTGTAGTATGCATCACAGCTGCCACCTGTATTCTCCAAAGCTTTATGGAGAGGCTCTGCTTGTAAACACATACAAATTAAATACAAATACAAGTGTGGAGCTGGTTAGGTTTCACTTGGTTAATTCTTGTTCAAGGCACAAACAATTGAGCATATTGTGCTCCCTACATTCTATCCCCTCTCCACATTGTAAAAGTCACAGGACCAGTCTATTCTAAATTCTTTGACAGTTTTATTGCAAACTTTCACAGTTTGACCATAAAGTTCAGAGTTCTACTATGATTTTTTTAAATGGTAATGTGGCCACTTCATGGTTCCACTGTCAAAATTCATAGTACACTTGTAACCTTAGTTGATTATGAACTGACCATAAATTAGTTCTCATTTCTCATTTCTACTATGGATTTCTGATGGTAATTGGGCCACTCTATTGTTCTAATATATATGTCAAATTATACAGTACATTTTTTCCTGGGCTCAGACACAGCTAATCATGCCTATATGACACGATGCATTGTGATGCAAAATTTGGACGATGTGTATTGGTGACTTGGATGAAGCATCTTCAAGTTAGACTATGCATTCTCGTTTATTACTCCGTCTAACTGCATTTTTCGAACTCCAGAGAGTGCTAACGTGCTCTCAGTCAGACACATTTATTTATATAAAATAAAATACAAAATGAATTAATTGAATATATGGTGGCACTATGATAGAGCATTTGGTTTACAGTTTTAAAACTCTGTTTCTAGTCATTTCTTTTAATTGCAGGGAACTACATTTTCAGTATTAAAACATATAAAAAATGTGGATTGTTTTGCATTGTTTGCACTTCAGAAATAAAATAAATGTTGACATGTAAACTCGATAATTGTGATAAATTCGTGAAGCATCGTGATCCTGAGTGGATTTGTGAGCAGAGTGCATAATTACACCCCTACTTATATGTGATGCCCAACCCTATTGGACAGGCACTGTTAGGACACAAACCTGGATCTCTACAATCCTGGGCTAGTGTATTAGATTGCTACAGCACTCAAACACCTTTTTATCGACTTAATGCTTTTGTGCCTCTGTTACTTCTTCCCATATGTATTCTACAGTCCCTAATTCATCTTTATTTGCCAGGATCTATAGTCAGGATGGAAGGACTGTGACCTTTTACTTTGTTCAACTAAGGAGCATATTAACTATGAAAAATATAAGTATCGCTACCCTGTTATATGTGCCTAGTATGAATGTATAAAGATTTTTACACATTATCATACATCATTAAAAGCATTTTTCTTACAAATTAAGTGTAATTAAGAAGTGTGCCCTCATCTAACACACTGAATTTCATTAATAATAATAATAATAATAATAATAATCTTTGTTTATATAGCATATTTCATACAGCAGTGGTTCAAAGTGCTTACAATACAGAAAATGGCAAAAAATACAGTAAACCAATATAAAACAGTGAAAAAGATTAAAATAAATAAGGGAGTGAACAAATGCACAGATGCAATAAACATTTACCTTAAAAGAATTCATTCCAACAAGTAAGTCTAATCTAATACTAGACCTTCCAAAACTAAAAAAGTGCAAAATACCAAGCACATCCCAAGCAAAATTAAAACATTATGGGATCAGCACCTAATAAAGTCTCCTACTGCATGGAAATCCTGAACGTGCCCCCAGTTTCAACCAATGCAGTCAGTGCTGGCCTAAAACCTGTACTCGCATTGACCTGGCTTTGATATATTTTCCAATTCATCCACTGATGTGTCGATACTCAGAGTAATAACATTAGTATCAAACCACAGGGAAGAGGAAATCATCCAGTTTAAATGATAAATGTTTTATTTTACTCGGCATAAACAGCTTTTCGTCTCTGATCTAGAAGTGCAAACAGATTTATAGCGATAATGTAGTGGCTGTCCTTCTTCCACTTTGCCAAAGGCCAAATCTGAATGGTACTCACTTCTCCCTTTTTCCGCTTCACCTTGCACAGCTGCTTTTAAATGGCACAGAATGTGATTCTTTATCTCTCAATGTGGAGTGCAAAAGTAACACAACTGATGAACAACTTGCTGCATGACTGCCATACAGGAACAAGCTTGGGCACATAACAGATATCAGACCCTAGGCAACCCATTCCGTATATTTATAAGAAAACACAGACCATCACAGTAAATACAACCGTAAGAAATGAAGTCTATTTTGCTTCACATTAAGGGCTTAAAAATTTTAGGGACCCTTGGCTTCGCCAGATAAATTTCTTATTGTTACAGAATCAATGCACACAAGCATGTGGAATTACCTACAGAGGAGAACAGTGCAAAGCCCGTCCTCATCAAGTCCTTAACATGAGGTCAGGAAACATTGTTTGTCGAAAAGCATAATATGAATCCTGGACTGTTCTATATGGGGCAACACCAAACTGACCAGTTCTTGGTCTATTAATATGGCTTATTACATATTCAATATTACACACGCACGCTCACACACAGGTCATTATGCAGCACAAGCACCAAAAAGTGCAATAATGAATAATTCAAATGTAAGCAGGAAGAGCTGACACAGTTAAAGAATGTCAGCATAGATGAACTCAAACATTTACACAAAAAAAAGACAGCAATAGTAACAGCAGGCTGCAAAGCACCAGTTTATTCAGACGCCCTTGGAAGGAGAATAAGCATTGTTTTACTGAACAATCCCTTTTATTGATCTCCCAGCACCAGCTTGATTACATGCTTAATGCTCACTTCACATCTATTTTTCCAAAAGGAGAAAGAATCTGTGAGACAAATAAATCATTTCATCAGCATTCAAACACAATATCACTAAATTCTAAGGAAAGATGGGTTTTCTGATAGAGGTGTACCAAAGAAATCAGCTAAAGCTCCAAAGGCATTGGATGTACCATGATCTGTGCAGACCTATATTGTAAATAAGCACTGTGATCCAGGTCAACCCATAATTACTTTGGCGCATTTATGGGAAGAACACATGCTGAACGCTGGCGGCTGGACTAGGAATACACCAGGTACAGAGTCCACTTTCCTTCTCTGCATGCCACAGTTTGGGCAGAGCGCTGTGCAAATGACATCCATCCATTGCTTCAATTGCAACTCTGTGAATATGTGAAATGGAAAAATACAACGGCAAGAGATGTTTCACATAATATGCATCGTGAGTCACATATACGAGAAAACAGATCTACAGGATTCACAGAATAGCCTTTAGAGGGTACATTTAGCATTTATGAACCATAACTGAAATCTTAAATCCTAAATACTTTTTACTCCACTGAATTGCAATGCAGCAGCACATCTGCTAACACAAACAGAATTATGCACAAAGGGCGATTTTACAATATTTTGCAAAACATACTGATACTCCCCATTTAACAATGGCCTGACTTGGAATATTTCGCTGTTATGACGAGAATCAAATATAAATTCAGCAGAAACCTTATTCTAAATTGTACATTTTCCCAGGCGAGTGATATGTACTACGATACTCTACTGAACTCGGATGAAAAAGTCGGCAGTGCGTGTCGTTGTTGTGCAATAATAGTTTTTTTTTGTTTTATACTTTCAGTACATTATTCTGTTTAGTGACAAAATATATCAAATACAGGTAGTGTTTGACTTGTGTCCGATTTACAAGGGGGACACGTTCCGACAAAACCGTCGCGGGTTCAATTTATCATAAACTGAGGATTTAATATATACTGTATGTATCAGAGCGTAGCCTATATGACACAGGCTTAAAAGACATCCCTAGCTTTTCCTTACTACATTTTCATCACTCTCACCACAAGACTCCCTATGTCACACACTGCTGAGTGTAGGACAGTATCATGGTACATAGTGTACCTTAAACATTCTTACGCTTACATGCTACAACTTATAGTAAACTACATTTGGGTAAAGTCATTAACATAAATGTTACATTCAATTTGTATTAATTTGATCATTTTTTATATGAAGGTATTTAATATCATATGTAACTTATTAAATAATACATTGAAAGGGAAAAACGATCAATTACAGTTCCTAGTGCTCGTCATTCCCGCCATGTGACTCACACAGCTGACTTCCTCATCAGCAAGCAGGACAGTATCATACCACAATTCATAGATCTGCTTAAAAAAATGCAGATTAATGTGTCTTATTAGATTCCCATCGGTCAGCCCATGTTAAAATGGGGAGAACCTGTATTTATATTAGAATACGCTTTATTTCATGACTTTGCCCAACTGTAGTTTAAAGTAAGTGTTTTAAGCATGTTTAATGTATGCTTCATACTACAATACTCCCTGCAGTCAGAAGTGTGTGATGTAAGGAGTCACGTGGCAGGACCGATGAGAGCTGGGAAATGTAGTGAGGATATGTCGTTGTCACGGTCATGTTTTAAGATATGTTGTGATATACAGTATATACTAAAACCATAAATATACGATAAATACAACTTACAATGGATTTGTCAGAATCTGGGACTACCTGTACCTACATTTTTATTGTACCATACTAAAAAGCCAGGCTAACATCATAGAGTATATTAGGTATACTACACACCATTAATTCAGAGCAGTTGAAACCATTCATTCGTAGATAACATCCACACATTCTTTACAGCCACAAACATCTCATGAATATAAACACTGTTGTCCAAATATGAGAAATGAGGCTTGAGCCTTGCCAGAGTCCAGAGGCTGTTCCCACTTAGATGATCAACTGATTTTCAATACTTAAGAAATAATTCCACATCAACAACACAGTCAGCTGCATATATATATATATATATATATTTATTATGTACTATTCTCTGTGTTATATCTTATATTATACTATAAACAGTGCATCCGGAAAGTATTCACAGCGCTTCATTTTTTCCACATTTTGTTACGTTACAGCCGTATTCCAAATTGTATTAAATTAAT
>JAVSBV010174087.1:0-13639 GCA_033117975.1 Parotocinclus spilosoma | reverse complement strand
ATATATATATATATATAAATATTATATATATATATATATATATATATATATATATATATATATATATATATAAAGCCACAGGGCACCATTTCATGTCAGGGACAAAAGGGAAAATTACATATCTGAATACCCGAGAAATGAATATGTAAAGGGGCCTATCTTTTAGGTTTTGTCCAGATGGCCACCATCTTGAAACTATTGAAAATGAAATATTGGATCAAAGGCAAGTTTTTCCAATGGAAAGGTGGTTATGTACAATATCAAAGAAGATGAATTACCTCAGAAATCTCTTGCGGTTGAAATATTATCAGCACAGAAAGTTAAAAACATTTACTGTTTGTCACAAGTAACTGAAGATGGAATAAAAAGTAACTAATTTGCATTTTATTGCATAAAATAAGTATTTGATACAATATAAAAACAGAACTTCGTTGGCAATTATAGAGATCGGATGTATTCTGTAGTTCTTGAAAACAATTGATCTCTTTTTTTTACAAAGGAAGCCAGACCCAGCCACGACCCATCTTTAGTGCTCTCACTGAGGGAAGGAGGTTGTTGGTCAAAATCATATGATATATGACTCCATCCATCCTCCCTTTAATACAGTGCAGTTGTCCTGTCCCCCTTTGCAGAAAAACACCCCCAAATTATGCTTCACAATTGGGACGGTGTTCTTGGGGTTGTACTCATCCCTCTTCTTCCTTCAAACACGGCCAGTGGAGTTCATACCAAAAGGTTCTACTTTGGTCTGATCTGACCACATGACCTTCTCACATGCCTCATCTGGATCATCCAAATGGTCATTGGTGAACTTCAAAAGGGCCTGGTATTTTGCTGGTGTGAGTAGGTGGAACTTGTGTGACATGCAGAATTGTAATCCATGACGGCATAGTGTGTTACTAAATGTCATTTTTGACACTGTGGATCCAGCTCTCTTCAGATCATTCCTGACCTGTCTTAGGATCATTCTTACTCCATGGTGTGGGATCTTGCATGGAGCTCCAGATTGAGGAAGACTGACAGCCATCTTGTGTTTCTTCCATATTCTAATAATTGCACCAACAGTTTCACCAAGCTGTTTCCTATTGTCCAGTAGCCCAAACCAACTTTGTGCAGGTCTACAATGTTGTCCTTTAGACAGCTTTTTGGTTTCAGGTATGGTGGAGAAGTTGTAGTGTAATTGATTGAGTGTGTGGACGCGTGTCTTTTATAGAGGTAACAAGTTCAAACAGGGACAGTTAATACAGGTAATGAGTGCAGAATAGGCAAGCTTCTTTAAAAAATACTAACAAGGCTGTCAGGCAGAATTCTTGCTGGTTGGTGATCAGATACTTATTTCATGCAATACAATGCTAACTAGATATTTAAAAATCACACATTGTGATTTTTTTCCGTCTCTCACAGTTGAAGTGTTCCTACAGTAAAAATTACAGTCTTTGTAAGTGGAAAAACTGTTGTACCAAACACTTGTTTTCCAAATACAACAAGCCAAATAGTTACTCAATTTTGTAGTATGGGGTTAGCTTGACAGCTCTGAAGTGTTAAACCGTTGTTTAAGTAACTTCATTGCTCATACACTCACACCAGTGGATTGAAAGTATTGAATATTTTGGAAATGTAGAAAAACCTTCGGAAATATTTTGAGTGAACCTTTAAATGATTATGGTTGTATCTTTGCAGAAAGAAAGATGAAATCATCTTTATCTTAACAAATCTGCACACGGGAATCATTAAAGAGCCTTCTTGCCTAATGAGATCTATCCAGTTTTCTTGCTATGACACAGATAAATACTTTTAATTTTGGAAAGACTCCTACGGATGTAAATCTTGTAATGTTGTAAATACACTGATTGCATGTATTTGTGGGTATGCCAGCTAGTGGGATTTTTGGACGAAGAGGTTATTATTGGGTACTTGGGGGAATGGTTGAACTGTGAGCTGTAAGTAAACTGTAAGTAAAACTGTTACAAGTTGCCTTTTCAGCAGTATGCGCGGCTAAGGCACTGGACTCTGGCCCTGAAGGTCCTGGGTTCAAATCTCACCTCTGCCAGAGCAGCAGCAAGGCCCTTAACCCAAAACTGCTTAAATTATAAGAACATATCAGTTGTAAGTCGCTCTGAATAAGGGCATCTTCTTAATTCCGTAAATGTAAATCAAGCAGCTGTGTGATGTGTGGGACTGGATCTGCTGCTAAAGTTTTGGTGGCACATTCCACAGATTCAAAAGTCTTGTGGACTCCACCAGGCCTCAATGGGTCAGCGGGACGAGGAGCTTTAGAATATTAAAAGCAGGTGACTTTAATATTACGGTGAGATAACTTTGCACGTTGTGGCTGTAACCAGCTGGTTACCTCAATAGCCAATCCATAAGCAGAGATGGGAGTTATTGTTTCAGCACCACCTCTCCTAATGAATCTGACATGACATACATTCGTATACATGTTTCTGTATCTAGTTGTGCTTCGTTGCACATTAGTGATGTGTTTAGAAACCTTTTTGTGCAAGATGCCCACATATGTGCGTATTTAAGCTACTTCTGAACCAGCTGTAAATGGCATTCCCAATTGTATGAGCCTGTCCTATTGTAATTCCTGACAAAGTCATTATTTGTTTTCCCCCCACTACCCGTATAACCTGTTTATCCCCTATAACTACATAAATCAGTTCACATTCCCTTGCTGAGTCTCTTATTTATCTGGCTGAGCCTCCATATTGTTTGTAATGATATTAATGTCTGTCAAGGAACATCAAAATTATGAGGCCCATCATTATTTTCTCTTAAGTGCTTAACCCTTAACAGGGCTGTAACAGTACATTATCTATAATCATTTTGAATTTCTTCAACTTTTTCTGGCTTGGAATCATATATTGTTTTTTATGAAAATAGCAGTATAAATACATCTAACGTAAATTGACAGATTTCGTCCCGTTTCGTTTCGGATAAACTTTAAAGTGGAAGCACTAATTCGTATGTCACGTTCTGAGACAAAACACGCAAAGTGGATCATCGACTTTCTGAACAAACCATTACCCCAACCCAAACATTAGAAACACTGTTGCCACAGAAATATAAATTGTAAACTATTTTAATTCGGATAACGAGCACGTCATTTAATAATCGGAAAACTTTTGCTTATAAGCTTATTGTTAATTTATAACGCATTAACACTGTTTGCTCTAGCTTCACGTGAATATTATAGAAAGTATATGAAGTGTAAACTCTTTTTTTTTTTCCCTTTAATTATAACGTGTCAAATCAACCGGAATTTCTCTAGACTATATTTTGTCCCGGCGCCTGACTCTGTAAGCTGTCTCACGTTTGAATCCAGCTTAACATACCAAGAGCCATTTAGATAATGAGAATGTTGATGAGCAGTGCAAGGCAAAAGGAGAATAAAACCTGCAGATCTTTACCTGCCAATGAGAATCAGCATGAAACCCTCAGCGCGGTCACTGGTCGAGGCTGCAGCTGCGGACTGTACTCCGGTGCTGCCCATCAGCAGCAACACTCTGCGCAGCCTGCACACACACCTCCCGCACACAAACACCTATAGCAGTGTACACCTGACTTCCTTCATGCCTGACCATGGCTTTTGATGGACTTTGGCTCAGTTTTAGAGTTGGACATCTCAGCCTTACACTGAGCCCCCACTTTCACCTCGCAGCTCTCCACCACGTGACCAAAACCCACGTGACTGCAGCACTGTCCTTTATATTTGAACATGAAGCCCACTAGAGTCAGAGCAAGTCATTAAAGATTCTCCTGCACCAAATGTGAATGTTACCTGAAGCAATCAGCACGCTTTAAACATGTTTAGAATTACTTTTTTCTAAAAAACAACATATATACATAAAAAATATAAAGGGCCTATGAAATAAGTATACCAGGTCAATAAAGGTATTGATTACTTTAGAATTAAATTGGTTGGGCTTTTTTTGTTATGAGAAAAGCAATTTATTGCATGCCTGGAAATGAGCCTTCAAAAGTGCCTATAAATGGGTGTGGACAGACCTCCTGGTTTATTTATTCCTCAGAATACAACGCAGACCTCCAATGTTTTGTCAAAATCTACAAGATTGGGCCAAATAAGAAGCCAGCTGCAACTTTGTATTGAAAATTATTTGTGCTTAGTCTGCTCTGTCTGTTCATGTGACAATAATCTCACAAGGGTTAAACTCCCCCCCCAATCTACTATGGCCCACATTTACATTTACATTTGGGAGAAGCCCTTATCCAGAGCAACTTACAACTCATACAATCTTACAATTCAAGCAATCATGGGTTAAGGGTCTTGCTTAAGAACCCAACTGTGGCAGTTTGGCAGAGACTGCATATGAACCCTAAACCATGGACCATCAGGTCCAGTACCGTTAACCGTTGGCTACCACAAGTCCACAAGGGATCCACTTCTTACCATGCTATTCAAGGTACTTTAATATAGAATAAAACTGACAGACTATGAAAAAATCTAGCCAAAAAGCAGATTTATTTATTTCTCTCTTCCCCATCCCAGCACTGAAAAACTTGCATAAACTATAGTGAAGTCAGTTCTTTAGATTAAATTTTCATCAAATTAGGTTCAGGAGGAATGAATGGTGTAAACTGGAGTGTATGATTTTTTTCAAATCAATAATTTAACTGAAATAATAGTATATAGTGTATGCAGATGCAGTACACCAAAATATTTACAGAGGAGCATTAGTAAATCTCTATGTTAACATGAAATTGCGTGATTTGGTGCACTTCAAATTCCTCTAAATAAGATTTAATTTAATTCTTTCAGGATTTTCACATAACTGAGTCGTTGATAATATAGCTAAATATCTAGCATCTAGTGCCACCATATGACAAACTTAAAACATTGCAATTAAATAATATAGTCTTAGTGGTGTTGCGTTATTTAATATTGCATTCACGTACAGTGGGGCCAAAACGTATTTAGTCAGCCACTGATTGTGCAAGTTCTCTTACTTAGAAAGATGAAAGAGATATGTAATTTTCATCACAGGTACACTTCAACTATGAGATACAAAATACAAATCCAGGAAATCACATACTAGTAACCACATGGTAGAATTTTAAAATAATTTATTTGTAAATTATGGTGGGAAATAAGTATTTGGTTCAGCTCAATACATGTAACATAACCTGTGTTGGCAATGACAGAGGTCAAATTTGGTCTATTTTGGTTTCATCTGACCATGTCATATTCTCCCAATCCTCTTCTTGATCATTCATATGCTCTCTGGCAAACTTCTGGACATGTAATGGCTTAATCAGGGGGACACACCTGGCACAGCAGGATTTAAGCGTAATGTGTTACTGATGGTAGCCTTTGTTTCTCTAGTCCCAGCTCTCTGCATTTATCAGGTCCCTCGGTGTAGTTCTGGGATTTTTGCGATGAGATCTTGCATGGGGCCCCAGATCAGGGGAGATTATCAATGGTCTTGTATGTCTTCCATTTTCTTACAATTGCTCCCACAGTTGATTTATTCACACCAACTTGCTTGCCTATTGTAGATTAATTCTTCTCAGCCTAGTGCAGGTCTAAAATGTTCTTCCTGTCCTTCGACAGCCCTTTGATCCATGTTTGAGTTTGGAAGCTGATTGTTTGAAGCTGTGGACAAGTGTCTATTATACAGATAACGAGGTCAAACAGGTTACAGGTCTGTAAGACCCAGAAATATTGCTTGTTTGTGGGTGACCAAATACTGATTTTCCACCATTGTTTACAAATAAATTCTTTAAAAATCCTACAATGAGAGTTCCTGGATTTTTTCTAATTTTGTCTCTCATAGTTGGTGTACCTATGATGAAAATGACAGACCTCTCATCTTTCTAGGTAAGAGAACTTTTAGTACAATTAGTGGCTGACTAAATACTTTTTTCTCCACTGTATATTTATTAGCCAGTCACTACACGTCCCTGATATCAAACGTGTCTTATTCAAACAGTGTTTGAATGATTCTTTCACGCTTTTGAACAAATGGCTTCTTATTGTAAAACTGGTTGTGCCGAAACTGGTTTTAAGAAATACCACGCCTCTGCTCCTAGTGCTGTTTTAACAGAACTGGAATTGGTCACAATGAGCAAAAATGCATGCAGTACAATAATCAAAAATTGTGCTCTGGCAAATTGCAGCGTTGATGCAAAACTACTATAACAAAGTTACAAAACGTTTAATAAATTAAGATTGTGCTTTCAACAGTGTATACAAGGTTAATTCCTTATTTAACTAGACATGTCCTATACACAGGCACCCCACTCTCAGTCTTTACTGAACTGTACGTGTACCTAATTTCCCCAATCTACTGTGGTCCACAAAGGATCTGGTCCAGTAGCAGTTGTTTTGACTTTGCATGTGCAGTTTAAATTATTGATAAACCTACAGTTGCCTGAACTGTACGGTTATGTAGATGAAGTTTGCTCCAGGTTATGCAAAACAATGTAGTCCACATAATTTTTACAGACTACAAGAAAATATTTAGTTTAAAAGCAGACATATGTTTTTCATTCTTAATCACTTCAAAAGGAGAAAATTCTAATTGGCACATCACGGTTACAACATTTTTTGTGAATTTGATACAAATCCTAATTTTCAACATGACTAGTTGTTTCTGAAACAGGACCCACTTGACTATTTATTTAATTTAATAAAAATGTATACATGGACTACAATCTCAATTCACTATAGTGAAATCAGCACATCTATACTGCTCACAGAAATTGCGGGATATTTCACAAAGAATAAACCATGCAACCGGGAGTGTTTTAAAAACCAACAACTTAACAGATGGGGAAGAGTAAACATTTAATTTGGGGCTAATTTACACCAAAACATGTACAGAGCAGTGTCAGTAAATCTCTATGATGATGTTTTCATATTTTTTGGTGCTCTTAAAATTCCTCACTATGATACAACTTTAATTCTTTCAGGACACATTTATAAGCAATTGATAAGACAGGTATATATCTGGTGCAACCATATGACATACTGGCAACTAAACAATATAGTTTTAGTGGTGTTGCATTATTAAATATTTCATTCACAGATATACATAAACCAGTCATTAAACATGCATCAAAAATCACATCACAAATAAAACAAATCCACCATATAGTGTATTGCTCTTTAGCTTTTTTAATATCTCTTGGTCTGGAGTAGGGAGTCTTATGTAAGCAGCAATTACAACTAGATAACCCCAAATTGGCTCTAAGATCCAAACCTTTGCTCTAAGGCTTTTACAATCAGGACCGGTCTAAAATGCTGGATGGATATTGGTAACTTTTCTGATCCAGTGACAACATGTGTGCTATAACTATGTGAAATGATTACTGAACTAAAAATCATAATAGATGTGATACTGGGGATTGTGATAGCCTAGCGGTTAAGGTACAGGGTTCAAATCCCACCTTTGCCATGCTGCCACAGTTAACCCACCATTGCTTGGATTGTAAGACTGTATAAGTTGTAAGCCGCTCTAGATAAGCACGTCTGTTAAATGCCTAAAATGTAAATGATACTTATCTTAGGCTGGGTTGCTGGGCCAACCCAGGAATCAAATCCATGCCGTCAGGAACCACTGTTTCAGGCAGCTGGGTTTTACCACTAAAATGACCAGAGCCACACTAATTACACTGTTGAATGCCATTTCAAATTTGTTTACATATTTAAAACCACAAACATTCATATTTTTCAGCAATAACATCTACTCATAAGTCAGTTGACAGGTAACTGTAATCATGATTTGGATTACTTTGGCAAACTTTTGTCAAGCACGATATTATGTTCACAAATCTCACAGACTTTACTGAGCAAAAAAGAAGCCTCATTACTGTTAATTATACTGCTAAAATAAATAGTTATTAACTAGTAATGAATTGCTAAATGTTCATAAGCAGCATCAACTTATTTAGGCTCAGAAGCATCTAGGATAGACTGTCACACAGTGGAAACCACAGTGGCTTTACCAATTTTGCTAGACAAAATATTAAATCTCTCTTGATCATACTGCCTGCAATGAAATGAATGTGAAAATAAAAGTTTCTGATTTGGGGTTGTAGGTAACGGGTTCTGAAAAAAAAACAATTTATTTCGTGTTTTTACTTATTTGCCTTACTGTACCATTCAACGTTTAAGGAACAGAGAGTAAAGCGTAAAGAGATTTTTAAATCTCAAATGGTATTTTACTGGGAATCTAGTGCACTAAGTACAGTATCGAAAAGAAAGCCATTCTTTTATGCTGTATGCTTTGTAGTGGTATGCAGCCAAGCCCTTCTAAACCTTCAGAGACAGGGTAACAAGTACATGCAACATTTTATAGGAAAATTTATTTCATAAAAAGTTTCATAAAAGGTTTAAAAAAAATAAAATAAAATAAAAAAAAATAAAAAATAAAAACCCATTCACTTTAAAATGCTTTTCTGTTTTCTTCTTGTTAGTGGGTCCTGGTGTTACATAAGATTTATAATTTTCACTACAGGTGCTGGCCAACAGCCTGTCTTCTCAGCACACTGAAGAATGTACTACATGTTTGTAATTCATAAATAAACGTCACTGTCTATGTGCATGCTAATTTGGCAACTTGCAATACAACTTATTATAATACGGCACTAGACCATTTTCAGAAAACGTTTCTCAGAGGATCAGGAAGAGAAAACTTGGCACATTAAGAAATTATTGCATTAAAAGACTATTTATTCAATAAATCAGGAAAGCATATGGGTTTTTTGCGTCCTAAGGCAGATGAGTTATGATGAGTATGTGCAGAGTTACAGTTCACAACCATGAAACACAGATCAGAAGAGTTCATGACACCATCTTGTGCACAGCTACTGTGATAGTTCCGTGTGCTCTCACCAACACATTCCTGTAAAAATAGACAAACAATTTCAAAGGATGCCATGTTTGCCATGCATGATACACAGCCATTTCAGCAAGTAGCTTATTTATAAAATCAAGCAAAAAAACATGCAGTCAGACATTAATATGTCATTTAAATAAAAAAAGCTCACTAAATTTGAGCATAATACTGTAATAGGATGCAACCTAGTCAGTTTGTGAAAATGTCCTCCCTCCTAGCTGATCAGCTGCAAATAGTACTACTGAAAAGGAAGCGTTTATGAGTGAGATTGCACTGCTGCATGCCGGATGCTTTGTAATTATGAAGAAGCATCTGTCTTTTAAAAGATAATAGAAGAATACCCTTCCTGTTTCATCCAGAGTTACAGTCATGGTCGAAATTGTTGGCACCCCTGAAATTTTTCCAGAAAATAAGTATTTATCCCAGAAGTGTATTGCAATTACAGTTTTGTTATACATGTTATTGTATTAAATTCAAAAGAAAGTATTTTTTAAAGTATTTAAAAAAATTATGTATTAAAACAACACAGAACGCCAAACGTGATATAGTTTCATGCAAAACTTCAAAAATGGGCCGGACAAAATTGTTGTCACATTTCAAAATTGTGGGTAAATACCTTTGTTTCAAGCATGTGATGCTCGTTTAAATATAAAATTACATAAATATAAAAATCACACCTGAAATCTGTGTGCGCTACTCATGCACCAAAGGAACGAAAAGAAAAGGATCAAGCTCTCCGTAGGTGGACTTGTAACTTTGGGATTGTTGATATTTGTCCACAATTTTATTTCTCAAGTCCTGACATTTATCTTCTTCTCTTTTTGTTCTTCATTGCCATATATGACAATTTACAAGAGTGTAGAACATGTGCCACACACACATCCACTTGCAGTACAAATAGAGGAGGAGTGAAAAGGTATGTATGGCATGAAGAACAAAAAGAGGAGAAGATAAATTAAATCTAAATCTCATTGAACACCCGTGGAGAGATCTTAAAACTGCTGTTGGGAAAGAGCACCCTTCAATGATGAGACCTGGAGCAGTTTGCAAAAGAGAATGGTCCAAAATTCCAGTTAAGAGGTGCAAGACGCTTGTTGATGGTTATAGGAAGCGATGAATTTTAGTTATTGTTTCAAAAGGGTGTTCAACCAAATATTAAGTTGAGGATGCCAACAATTTTGTCTGGCCCATGTTTTAACAAAACATGTGTAACTGCAATACATTTCTGGGATAAATACTTTTTTTAGGGGTGCCAACAATTTCGACCATGACTGTAACTCTGGATAAAACGACCAGGAAGTGTATTCTTTTATTTGTGCAATCTCACTCGCATTTTCAGTAGGAAATGCACTTCTCTAGTTAATTTATGAACATGTTTAGTAATGTTGGCTTTAGCTCACAAGTGCCTGATCCTATTTGCAAATGTTTCATTTCGCTGCAGACATTTTCTTACAGACATTTCACGCTTAAATTATACACGTTTGTGTGTACTAAAGAGAGTGAAGGTGTTCTGATGAAAAACCTTTTCTCTCCTCCTTTATTTGTACTGCAAGTGGATATTTGTGTGGCACATGTTCTACACCCTTGTAAATTGTCGTGGGAAGAGAGCAAGTTCATATTAGAAATACTATTAAAACATGAGGTAGTTTACTGTCTTTACAGGAACGGCATCTGAAAAACGTAAGAAATTCAACTTTGGCAACAAGCCAATCACCAGTTTTACATGACTTGGTACTTAGTGGTCGACCAATACGTTCTTTTTTAAATATATTTTACAGCCAATGCAGAGATATACATTATATTTAGAAAGCAGGGTAAGTTGGTTGGTGAAAATGTCAGTTAATGTATTTGATATCTGTACCTTTATCTTTATAGGTAGGTACTTTGGGCATTCGGCTAATAGGTGTTTAATAGTGATTGTTTTTGTGCATTCCCCACATGGGGGGTTCCTTCTCCCTTTAAAAGGAGTGTGTTAATCGGGTGTGTCCAATGCGACATCTCGTGTATGTTACTTGATCCCAGCTGTTATCTATGTATGTTTTTGGATTGTATCTTATTTTGAGGCTGAGCTCGTACAGTTTATTGCTTGCTTGGGTATTCCATTCTTCTTGCCAGTTTTATTGTATGTATTTAAGCATTAGAGGCTTTATGTCGGTTAGTGGGAGTTTACAGTTAACCATTTGGGCCTTTGATGTTTTCCTTGCCATCCGATTTGCTTTTTCATTTCCAATTTTATATGAATTTTATATTTTAAATGTTGTGTAATTTGTCCAGAATGGTGTTAATGACTGAGTGATTTGTGTTAAGAGAATCCAATGCTTGCAGACAGGATTTGGAGTCAGAGCATATCATGGTTTTACGTTGTTGTGTGGTTATGGTCCATTCTTCTGAGGCCAGAGATGTCAACACACACACTGGCATTTGTGACTATAACTCCATGTCGCAGAGCTTAACAAAGGGTGTACACCAAAGTAATCCCTTCTCCATGTCATTCTTTTAGCTATTTATGAATGATGGTTTTTGATGCAGTGCTGTCTGACAGAGTGAAGATAACAGATCTTCAGGTTAAGCTTGTGTCTTTGGCCTTTAATTAATTATTTTGTGCACAGAAGAGGCAAAAATGTGACTTTTCTTTGCATTTTCCATTGTGTCCCAGCTAATATGCTGCATGCAAGTAATATCCTAAGCTTGTAACTTATCTCAAGACACACAGAAGCATTTAGGAATACTGTCACTTCGCCTCAAAAAGTCCAAATCTGTAAATATTTACTGTTTCTTTGGTCACCCTGTTAATAAGCATAACCTTTTTTTTATAATGTAACACTTTGGTGAACCTTCATGTATTCACTCAGGCTGCAGAGGTGGATTGAAGTGTTGAGTGACTCACTCAGGAAACATGTCTTGCACAGGTCCATGTCAGTGCACTGCAGGCATCGGTAACGGTGACCAGGAGCGATTCTCTCGCAGCCATCGCACGAGATCTCCACGTTTAGCAGATCACAGTAGCGTGCTATGAACATGTGCATCTGCGGGAAGCAAGTTCAATACAGAGAACATTTGTGCTGCTTGAGTATTTCCATTTTCCATTTTTATATTCACGTCATTTAGCAGACACTCTTATCCAGAGCGACATACAATTAATACGGTCTTACAATTCAAGCAATCGTGGGTTAAGGTCCCTCGATCAGAGACCCAACTGAGAGAGAGGTGGGATTTGAACCCTGAACCTTCTGTCCAGTACCTTAACCAATAGGCCACCACTGTCGCACATACATGCATACTGTGACCATACAGGGCACTTCTAAACAAACCACATAGAGCACTATTAGCTAAATAGCTATTTTGAAAATTCCTTTATACAGATTTTGCAGGTGTTTGAGACATGTCTACCTTTCTCTTGTCCTCTGCTGAGGCTTGGGCAATCTTCTCGAACCATTTTTCGAACATGCCGTCCATGCACTCTTCCATCCACTCTGTGTTTCTCTCATAGTCAGCGATCTCGTCCTCTTCAGTCCACTGACTGAACATCACAGCAAATGAACAGGATATTAATACAGATTAGAGTGTGATCTTTTACTATGGTTTTCTCTGTAAAAAAGGGCATGGGAGGTTCACCATTAGGGGGGGGGTGGTTTCATGTTTACCTTTATGTCATGTAGCAGACACCCTTATCCAAAGCAATTTACTAATAATATAGTCTTACAATCCAAGTAACAGTGGGTTAAGGGCCTTCTTCAGAGACCTGACTGTGGCAGAGGTGGGATTTGAACCCTCAACCTTATGGTCCATAGTCCAGTACTTTAACCACTAGGCCACCACAGTCCATAGTCACATAGTCTATGACCATGACTACTACTATAACTTTCTCTGTGGAAAATTAAATTATTAATTGATGAATTCATTAATTTAAAATTAAAGGGCATAGGAGCTTCACCAATGAAACATTTTACACTTCAAAGCAAAATACACTGGTTACAAATTTAGGGAATATTTCAAAATGAAATACCCCATAATAAAAGGTACCCTTATTTTTGGAAGCGGTGCAGTAATTTCAGCTTCATTTCAGGACTATGAATAGGCAAAATGGATCACAAACATAACATCAGTAATTAGGGATTACCTCCGATATAAAAACTCTTGTCAACAAATTTGAAACAGAATGAGGTGAAACGTGTAGATTTGTCTGGTTTTATTTCATATCTTGGCCCAGATTGTATAGTTGGGTTTTTTTTGCCTGTAAATTCAGCCAAAAATATATTTTTTAAAAATTATATATTTTTTTCTTTTATTAAATTTTTTAGCCGAAGATTTTCTATGAAAAAAATATTGATGCATCTCTATCAGTAAGACGTGACATGACCCTTAAAGTGCAAAGACAAACATTGCATCTTAAAAAAAACTAAAACGCTGAAACAATCCTGTCGATGTCGATCCTTTACATGTTGTTTAAATGTGTTTAAATAGACATACACACAGAACTCAAATTTAATCCATGAATATAAAAGATTTAATTGAATATAAATGGTAGTTTAAAACTGTTTGGGTTTTAACTATGGCTCTCAAAGTTAATGCAATATTATTACTAGGGGTGCGGGAAATTTTCGATTCTTAGATGCATCTCGATGCGCAACGTGGACGATTCGGAATCGATTCAAAAATGACAACAAGCGATTGTCTAGACGTTAGCTCTAACTGAGGACGTAATGAGCGGAACATAAAGAGCGGAGGTGTTGCACCCGAACAGTCTGTGTTGCGCACATAACAAAGACGCAAGA
>JAVSBV010174078.1:0-13639 GCA_033117975.1 Parotocinclus spilosoma | reverse complement strand
AAACGATCTACAACACAGTGTATAGGTACTCAGCATGCAAAGTATAATACTGTAAAAAACAAGTTCTTACTAAATTCCAGTAAATGTTCAAAGGGTTCATGTCCCAGCACTACAAACTGCTGCCTTTGGGACTATTAGCAAAGTCTGAAAATAGTCGGAATATATGTGTGTAGGTTTATGTCAGACTGAGACTTCAAGAAAATACTAGAATAGCGGCTGTTTCCTTTTAGGTGATATTTCAAATTATCCAAAAAATTTTGTGAGCAGTATATAATAATATGAAGCATAGTAACAATGGAGTGGGTCGTACGCAACATTACCCAGATAGCACAATTATTCTGATCAGCAATGCTGCACTGTATCACTATGAAATGCAAACACTTACATACTGCTCATAAATTAGGGGTTATTTATAAAAATGAAAAGTCCCATAGTAAAATACTCCTTTTTGGTGTAGTTAAGGTGGGATAGCAGCCATATACAGTATAAAATACAGTATAAAAATAAGAAAAATCATATGGATGTGATTGGAAGATTTCTGATATAAAACTTGAATTGCACCATAATACACTTACTCTGAAATTTTTATACTTAACATTTTTTTTCTTCTTTCCCTTATTTTTGTTTGTCTTAACATCAGGTCTTGCTGGTAATCCCATCGCTGGGTGCAAGGGCAGGAACAACCCTAGATGGGGTGCCAATCCATCAATGGGCACATACACAGTCACACACAAAGAGCCCTTTAGAGACACCAATTAAGCTAACATGCATGTCTTTGGACTGTGGGAGGAAACCGGAGTACCCAGAGTAAACCCACGTAGACATGCGGACCCTACCTAATACAGGTATTGAACCCGGGGCCTTCTTGCTGTTACTCAGGAGTGATACCCACAATTGTGAGGATATTAAATCCTTCCCACACAATGTAGCCATAGCATACTGAAGAAACTGCAACATATAGTCTATAAAATAACCCATTACTAAAGCTGAAAAAACAGCAGAAATGTGTTAGTGTTTCTTGTACAGGAAGTACCAACATGACATGCACTGGCACTATTTTAAGTAAAACTCCAACTACCAGCCTCACCCTTAGACAGCATACAGAATGCAACGGTCGTGTAAACAGAGCTAATCGAGTGATAATAAATCCAAGTGTATTTAAACTACATTATTAGTAAGAACATTTGCCAACTTACAGACAACGCTTTACAGGAATATTACTGGCTGGTCTCCTTACAGGTGGATAGATCACCCATTTCAGACTGGTCTTTAGGTCAGTTGGCATCTAAGACGCTAGATTAAAAAATATTAAACTTGTTTTAAGTTTGATGATTTGGCTGTTAAACAAGGTAACCCTGCTTTTCCTGGCTATGGGTACACAGCTGATGTCCATCCTATCCTTAAACAGGCATAAGGCACCATGGACAAGATAAGACCATTGCTGTGACTGGGGTAATATCCCAACTGGACAGGTAACTGTGCCTGCATTTTACCCCCAGTCCATAGAGCAGGCACTCCCTGTAGTGGTGAGCCAGTATTAGACTGCTGCATCACCAAATTAAAACTGACTATTATTTCTAAAGTGGGAATTAAAGATAAATGTTGCATTTCTTTACAAAAGCCTCACTGCTGTGTTACTGAATACAAATACTGCTCAGTCTTAATGTTCAGCTAAAGCCCCCCACCTTGGGGCTCAACTCAACTTTAATTTTTTTAAAAAAGACACTTTGATCCAGCTCAAACTTTATTCACTTCTCACCACTTCGTGCCAAATGAATTACATCAAGTCACGACACCAGAAAAAAAAAAGGGACACCAGATGTTTCCACAGAGCAAAACCCACAGTTCATAACCGTTAACAGAACTCAAACCAAAGTTTCAATAATCTGACAGAAGGCCAGAAGCAGATTTAGCTCTTGCTGCCCAGAGTGTGCTTGTCAAACAGGTACTCTGCCATCTTGTTGCCGCCGGCATCCATCTTGGTGAGGTTGGTGATGTGATCACCCAGCTTCTTGATGGTCTCCACCTGCTCATCCAGGTAGTGAGACTCCAGGAAGTCACAGAGCTGATGGAGGAAAAAGGCTCAGTCAACACCACGAGGGTTTAACAAGGACTCAAATTTGAAAGTTATGCCCATTTTCAGCATAAATAATGAGGGCAGGCAATTAACACCAATTTAAACATTCCTAATGAGGGCGTCATTAGGAATGTGATTTAACTACTTATTGAAATTCATTTGCATAATTAAGTTCCATTTCATAAATCAGCCACATTTCCTTCCTCAAACATCATTTCTCACCATTATTTGTTTTTGTTGGGACTAGCTATATATATGATAGCTTATAGTGTAATGCTGTTCAGTTCTACGTCAGAATAACACTTTGGGAACAAAGCAAGTTTACAAAGCCTTGGTCTTTGTCTTTTCAGGACTCCAGCTTCCCCAAGCCAAGCTGCCCTGGTGCCACAAACCCAGCAACAGTGCTGGAATGCTAGTGCTATTCCTGAGCCCCACAATTACTGATCACATTAACAGTATCAATAACTGACGACTTAAACTTGTTTGTTCTTCTTCCAGTAGCTGAGCTTAAGATGTAGTCTAACAAGTAAGCTAATCCAAAACCAAGTCATAATTTGAGAAGAAATCTGCTGCAGAGGTGTGAACCCAGTTACTACATTTCCAGCAAACTCAACCTCACCCCCCCCCCAACCATTTACATTAAAACACTTAAATTGTCAGCAGCTAAACACCCTTTATGTTCATTAAAAAAAAATCCATTTACAATAATTCTGTCTGCACTGCAAGAGTGAAGACTTAATGTATAAAAATACTGAGACAAACTTCCTGTTATTGCAACCAGATTGATTTATTTTAAACCTAAAGTTTAACTGCGATAATATGAAAGAGGATCCTATAAGAACTGCTGGAAAATGTGATCCTGTCCATGCCCAAACACTTGTGACCATACACCTTACTGAATACTGGTCCTGTCTGACATGCTTCTGTTCACCCTATGAATGTCTCACTTGCTACTCAATCACCATAAGTGAGTTGGCATTTTATTTGCATAAATGATTGACTTCATTTGCATTTCTGATTAAAAGCTTATTTAATAAAAGAAAACTAGGGGAGCCTAGAATGTGGAACATACTTTGTGCCCAGTTATGCACGCAGACCTTTTCAGATATAGAAATTATAATGGAATTAAACTGAAGTAGTCCCATTATGCTGAATGCTTAAGATCAAACACACACCTGATTTATTAAACAAGTTCTTGTACGTTTAAGATACAGCCTAGATCTAAAGCAGATGCTTTATCATTATACACTAGATTAACAGGGATAAAGCAACAGTTCTGTGGTATTAAGAGGGCAGACACTCTGCTCATGAGGCAATAATAATAAAGCTCAAATCCCAGCATACACCCCATGATTTACTACAAACGCAAATTTACACTACCAAACATTTCAAACCCTGAACAAAACTCACATGAGGGTCTCCCTTTTCAGAAGCAAGCTTGTGCAGGTCCAGCAGAGCCTGGTTCACGTTTTTTTCCAGCTGCAGAGCACACTGCATGGCCTCCAGTCCAGTGCCCCACTCATCACGCTCAGGTTTCTGATACACAAAGCAGAGGCATGTTCACAACGCCGCACACTGAGGATTTAGAGCACACCCAATGGCTGAAGCTCTCGATTGCCATGGAGTCGAAGATATACCTTGACATCCTGGAGAAAAATGCGGCCACCACGTTTGTTCTGGAAGGACATGAGCTTCTCGGCATGTTCGCGCTCCTCATGGCTGTTCTCCTTAAAGAAATGGGCAAACCCCTCCAGGGCCACATCATCACGATAGAAGTAGTAGGCCTGTTGGAAAATAAGTCACATTTTAAGGAATTACAAGAAATGCATTTTTTCCATGATCTTAATACATTCGAAATTAATATGAATACATGAAAACGAACTTGTATTTCTATTAACAAACGGACATAACGGTTCCCGTTTACCTGAAACACGCGAACTGTGAAGCCACGACGATACTAAACAAGCTCAATATTTAGATAGTCCTTTGTATTACAGATATACATTTTAACCACCAGGGGGAGCCAGTGTAATGTGAACCTTTTGTCTAATGCAAATGTCTATTCAGCATTCAGGATCTGCCATAAAATTGACCATGTTAAGACTAACGACTTAAACCGCCTGAGAATACTTTTTAAACATTTATTTAAAATTAAACGAGGGTAACTCACCATGGAAGTGTAAGTGTAGGAGGCGTAAAGCTCCATGTTGATCATCCTGTTAATGGCGGCCTCGCAGTCACGGTGGTAGTTCTGACGAACCTGAGAAGTCTCCATTTCTGCTGTTTATGTTCTTTTTATGTAACAAAACGAAAATAGAAAAAAATGACAAAAGGCAGCAACGTTAAAGCGGATAAGAATGAAGTTCCGTTCAATCACTGTTGAAGCAAGAACTCCTCCCGTTGTTGTGGAATGGAAGTCTGTAACGCTCAATATTTATACCGGAGACACGAGACGTCACTTTCAACAACCAATCCAATTGTACAATGCAGCGGCCAATCCCTAACCTCTAAACTGCTGACACACTCGAGGCTGTTCGTTTGTGTTTTAGGAGTCGACACCACCAATCGATTTATCCAATAACGTGATTCTGATTGAAAACAAATGATCTATGACAGAAAATAAGTAAAACGTGTAGATGTCAGATTTTTGTAGTATGAAATTAGATATAGGTCGGACGATATAAAAGGAATGGTTTAGATAAGCTTAAGAGTCGACTCCCAATTCAGAATTGGATCAAGTAATTGACTCATTAATTAGGAAGAATGACTCGGCACTTTAAAGGTTTCATAATATGACTCAGGGTTTCTTAGCCCATGACTCGACTGTTTTTTTCTGCAACATAGACAATGTCGTAAGACCTGGAACTTAAAGGCCTGATAACATAAGATCCTGAATACTGAAATATTGATTTTTTTTCCTACATACTTTCAAATATTGATGTTTATATGTTTATTTAACGTGGTATCGGATACACAACAAACTTATCTTACTCCTTAAATATTCTTAAGTAACATCAGTGATGAGAAGAAAATGAGTAAAATTAAGGGATTAATTACAGAAGAAAATTATAAGTGGAAATTAAGGAAGTGTGATTTTAAATATATAAATTCGTGCTCTGAAATGTACAAATTCACATTCACACTTAAATACAGTTTGATTATAAATCAATCAGGGTATATATGTAGAACTAATATTTATGGTGAGACATATTTGAGTCACTATTTCTTGGGAAATAATTGTGGTACTGGCATTTCAACATCTGACTACTTATTTAACTTCAAAACAATTTGCGTAATTTCTGGGATCAAATAGGAAGGCTCTAAGGACTTTCAGAGTACTTTGTGCTTTAAAAAGGTCATTAAATGAGCAATAAAGAATCACCTAAGTTAATTATGCACAGGGATTATGAGTTTATACGTGTATATACCTGCATAAGAAATATATCCAGTTTATTGCCTTGCTGATGTTCTGAGTGTGCGGATGTGTGATGCCGTGTGCAGTGTGTATTCAAGCTTTGCACCCAGGTTTTCCAATAAATATTGTATATTTAAGTTTGTGTTGTGCAAAGGTTGTGGAATGGCCTTTTTTCTGAAAATAAAACACTTTTATCTGAAAACAACAATATGTTACAATATGAATAAAAACAAAACATGTAATTTGACCAGATGTGCCAGACTTTTGAATGAACTCTAAACTCTAAACTTGATCAGACTCTGACCAGGATAAAGCAGTTAGACACTAAAATTGATCAATAAAAAATAAATTGATGAATCAACATGAAAGGTAAGAAGACTGAAAACTTAGAGACATACAGTATATTAAATAAATTATAGCTAGGAATAAACTAAACTAAATCAAACTTTCTACACAGTCACTGGTACAATTTTTCAAATTTCATAAAATTCACTACTTGTTGTAAATGCTATCAGGTAAGCCAAAACAGTCATTATAACAATCATTTAAACTGTAATGTCATTCTGACTGCTGATACAGACCTGCATGGTCACTTCACAGTCTCTGAACATGTAACATAAGCTGTTAAGAAACTGCTAACTAAGCCTTGCTTATCAACATTTAAATCATTTTATGGACTTTGGTGTAAAAATATAAACTGCATGTGACATCAGTTTTCAAGCAACATCACACAGTGTAACACTGAATTATCTCTGCAAATACAGGAATCTCAATAAGCAGCTGTGCATTTACATATGTAGTACATATATATGTATGAAAAACAAAATTATATCATCATTTGCAGCACACATCACTAATGGAGACAATTCTAATGCAATATCAGTATTAACATCAAGTTGTTTTTTTATTTGAGTGAGTTCCTGTTTCCGAATGTGTAATGGAAACAGTAAGGTGGCTAGATACATATTTAGAGCCTAAATAAAATGTTTACCAGCTTCAGTTTATGCTTACAGGTAACATGGCTTCATTCACTATTTTTGTCGTACAGAAATAAAACTAAATTGCATTTTTAGGTTTATTATTTTATTGTTGTGGAAAGGTGGCTCTGTGGGTAGGACTGTCTCATCACAGCAAGAAGGTCCTGGGTTCAATCCCCAGTGTGGAGCAATCTGGGTCCTTTCTTGGGCGTAAACCAGGCCCTTAAGTACTAACTTACATTCCGCCTCATGTACCATGTGATGCGAATGACAATAAAGTCTCTTTGAATCCTTGAATCCTTCAGTGTGGCGTCCACATGTCCTCCCCATGTCTGCGTGGGTTTACTCTGGGTACTCCGGCTTCTTCCCACAGTCCAAAGACATGTGTGCTAGGTTAATTGGTGTCTCTAAAGTGTCTCTAGAGTGTGAATGTCTGTATGGGTGTGTGAGTGTATGTGCCCTATGATGGATTCCCTGTCTAGGGTTGCTCCGGCTTTTCCACAACCCTGTTCAGGATCAAACAAATAAGAAAATGAGCGTAAGAGTTTTATTGCTACATGTAGGGTTAATAATATTAATCATGTGCACTGATCCAAACTAAACAATGAGCTTTAGATGATCAAAAAACAACTTGTATAAATTTTTTCTGTTTTTAATTTATGGACCAGAGACATTGCGTTAAATCTATATGAAGCAGTACTCAAGAGATCTTGGAAGAGATTTTGGAAAAGGTCAGGATCTTCAGGAGTGCTAAAGCACTGTGAGTCAGCATTCACTTGGTTTTGCAGCTCCAGTCAGTATCCAGTTCCTGAGAGAAGCCTTTGCCTGCCAGAAGGAAGACCATGCAGATTGCAACAGCTTCAACCACTTAGAGATTAAATGTTTCCCACTTAGGTCACCTCACTGCTTATTACCAGTGGTGTAAACGTTTTTGTACCCAGTTCCTGCATATCCAAGTGAGAGTGTTTGGTCAGAGATGGTACCACAAAGCAGATAAGGCTGAGCTTTAAGGTTTTAGTTTATGTAAGTCAGTGAAAAGCTTTTCAAAAATGGTCAGTGAAATAAAAAAAAATGATTGAAATTCATACGAAATGCACATTGCATTTCATACGAAATGCACACAAGACATAATCAAATCGTTATAGTTTAGAAGGTGTGGCCAGTGCTTCTATAAAGGAGGTCTGGTCTTTGTTCTTCAGTCCCAGTATGAGGCATGACTTTGTGACTGGAGGTCCTGATGAAGTGCACTAACAGCCCAGGTAGACAAAGTCTGGCCTCTGTGCCTGTCAGACTAAACAAAAAGTGTTCCCACTGGGATTGACTACCCCGATAAAGGATGTATGGCCATAACAGAGCAAAGGAAGGCAGACGTGGTCTCATTACTGGTCAGTACTAACAAAAAACATAAATTTCCATTTCCTATAAGGGAGGTGTCCACAGCAACGGTCATGTACAAAAGCAAGTCCTTCACTATCACAAAGGTTATGATGTCGATGGCTTGACCTGACAAACACAATCTTTTGCTTAAAATCACAAGCACTGAGAAAGCAGCTGAATCTCCCTCAAATGAACAGAGGCCAAACCTCCTTTACTTGAAATGATAGACAGAGATCACACCTGGAACTACTGGGAATGACAAAGAAAAGCCATGCCTCCTTTATTTGGACTGACAGGCACATTGGCCACGCCTCAACCACTGAAGATATTAAGGCGAGTGTTGTTAGGCTAGTTTTGTCAGTTTAAACCATTTAACATCCCTAATAGCATCTAATACCTCCATAAATACTGATGAGAATTTCCTAAAGATTAAGATTTACCACTGCTGGTAGATCTATATAACTGTACGTCGTGTCACACCGGCAAATTCAACAGTCATTCCTTTTTGCCAATTGTTAACAACTGCTCTGCGACCCATTTCTACACATCGAATGAGACATTCACACACTGTACCACACTGTTCTTAATCTATGAGTCCTGTCACACACCACAGGCATGCATAACCCAAACACATTCACGCATCAGAATCTGCAGGAACCTGAAGTTACCAACTTAAAAATGCAATGCGACTAATTTATATAGATTTATATACGTGCATATGTGTGCTTATGTGTCCCATAATGTATCTGAAATTATATAAACTGGTTATAGATGCATGCATTTTTACTGCATATCAGCACATACAGTACTGTGCAAAAGTCTTACACCACTATTACATTCGATATAATTGTTTTAGCAGTATATCATCATTCTTAAGTCTCTTTGTTATAATATAACCAGAAAATACAGGAAACTTGTATTTATAGAAAATCTGAAAATCACATGTTATATGCTACAGTGGTAAATATTTAGTGCTTCTTTCTCTTACATTTGTGATATAGCAGCATCTGAAAGAAGGTTGAACGTGATCTTTTTAAAGTTTGATCTTTTTGGAAGGGTAGGAGGCAAGAAGCCACTTTTTCAGAAGGGGAACAAGGCAAAGATATTCTAAAGCCCACAAAGATTGTAATGAAGATCAGTAGAAAAGAGTTTATGGTCCAATGGTTGATCAAACTGGTCCACAAATGCCGATGTTATATATGGCCATTATAGTATTGCAAAAACAACAAATCTAATGGTGGCAAAGCACTGTACCTCATTTCTAAAGACCACAGTAGGTGCAGATTAGCTTGAAAAGGAGACACTGAGCCATCGTGTTGCCAGCGTTCGTCCTGGTGGGTTTGGTGATGTGGTCTACCTGCTTGTTGATGCCTAAGGCAGGTCACACAGACGATGGACAGAGAGTAAGTGATAATCAGGTTTAAGGCCAAAGACTAGCATCATGCTAACTACCAGTCTTGGGAGCTGTTCTGTTGTCAGTATACTTTATTGCTGCCATACAGACTGGACTTGTCGTCATTCGGGTCTAATCACTGGGTTTTGATTGGTCATTCAGAATAGAGGGTTATATCATTTCACACTGTTGTTGTTCAGCAGTGACACGATTTTGGCCTGGCTGAGCTGAACTTGATAAGTGTGTTTTGCTTTGGGATTTATGTGTGTGTGTTGAATAGATGGATGCAGCATTTCTGTGAGCAAATGCTGACAGTGGCCAAAAAAATAAGCAAGTACTCAAATCACTATTCACCACCGGTCATGACGTAGGCTCAGATGTTAGCCTGACCTGTCTCAGGAATTGTATTACTTGCAGTTCGACTTGGACTTGCTTATCTACGGCACAGACTGTAAATGGAACACATTCAGACATAGATTAACTAAATAATTCTATGGTCAGGGATTTATTTCAACTTATCCTGGTCAAGGGTGCCCATTTCATTGGGTACTGACAGATCATCACATCATCTATAGCACCTGACCATCACGGTGCACGCCTGGCTCAGGGTATGAGAAAACTCTCCCACAGGCAAGGCAAGGCAAGTTTATTTGTATAGCACCATTCATACACGAGGCAATTCAAAGTGCTTTACAGAATTAAAAAATAATAATAATAAAATGAAATGACACAGGCTTCTCAGAACCAGAGGAGCTGCTTCCCTTACTTAAACAATATTCAACAGGTAACGAGGGAAACCAGACCAAGCTTAGTAAATTGTATCATTTTTATTTAGGCACTGAGGCACTAAGATGCTCTGTCCCACTCCGTGGAGACCAAGGTCCAAGTCCTGGTAGGTCTTTCTGTCCAGATCAGGTGTCACATACAGGCTCAATTGTTTGTGAATTAGGGGGAGGACACCAGTCTGGAGATTATCCCAAAGCAACAGGAACCCCACATGGCACTGAAATACACTGGTATGCTTGAGCCTTTGCAAAGTGCTATCTGGAATAAGCAAAGGGTGCTACTTGCAACCCTGAATAGGATTAGTGGATGGAATGAGGAATGGGAATGGAAAAAAACAACCATAACAACATCTCTCCATACTCTAGGGGACACCATGCTCTCTGCTTTGACTCGGCATGATTGCTGAACTAAATTAACGATTCAAAATCACATTTATGGTTATTAGTCGTTACCTCCCCAGAAGACCTCCTGGCTCTCTTAATCCCACAAAATTGAAATTGAAAAGCATCAGTGTTGAAGTTAGAGCCTTTTTAATGGTGGTTGATGTCATGTCCTGTAAAAACAATGATTGTTATTGCTCATAATCCCAAGTGAAAGTCTGCTAAATGACATATATGAAACATAAGCGTCCCACAGCACTGATCCCTTTGTTCTCCATTTGCTCTTGAAACAATGGAAACTCCTATGACGGAAAGTTTTGCTATGCCAACATGATTCATGGTTATTGATGTCAAATAATTTTCCAACCCCTCAATCCAATGTGACTTACAATTGAATTTGCAAAATTTGTTTAATATAATTCGATTTCCACACTAGGTGTTGGCTCAAAGAAGCCTCACAAAAGTCAAGCACATTTCACGAGTTACAAAAGACCAAAATTCTTAAACCAGTAAAATAATTTTTTTAAAGAATTATTTACATGTATGGCCCACCACTGTCAAGCTACCATCATTAGGTGCTTAAGCAAGTCCTTTAACCGTTTCAAGACCAAGGGACATATTTGTCCCGTACTTTTAAATGGACACCAGATGCGAATTAAACAACCCTCAGTCCTGAATTGGTTAAAGTGAAGGGTTTCAAGAAAAAAATGTCTCTGTCTCTGCCAAGCTGCCCCAGTTGGGTCTTAAAGCAAGACCCTTAACCCCCAGATGAGGTGGTTTGGGCATCTGGTAAGGATGCCTCCTAAACGCCTCCCCAGGCAGGTGTTTCAGGCAAGTCCAACCAGGAATAAAAATGGAAGAGCCAGGACACATTGGAGGGATTACATTGCCCAGCTGATCTGGGAACCCTTTGGAATCCTCCCAGTAGAGCTGATGGAGGTGCCTGGGGAGAGGATGGTCTGCACCAAACTGCTTAGGTTACTGCGACCTGAACAAGCTGAAGATAAAGGATGCATTTACATATTAAATATTCTATTATAAAAAAAGTTTGTCCAACCGTAGTTTAAAGTAAACAGATTTAAAGTACATACACACAACGATACACTCCAGCACTCTGCAGTGTATGATGTAGTCACGTACTGAGGAAAAGCCTTAGTCGTGGATGTATTAAACTCCTTTATTTACAATAAATGTAACTTATGATAGATTTGTCAGAACGTATCTCCATCGTAAATTACCTGCATGTTCATCTATAGGTTTAAGAACTACATACTGTATATAGAGTAAATTAATTGAAAAACCTTACAACCTCACAAGCTTTGCTCATTATCCTGTGAAACAGCAGATTATGCTACATAAACACACTCCATCCTCCCATGAAACAACAGATTTTTCTCCATAACTCCTGTGTTTTGGGTAACCAAAACATGAAAAGCTATTAGTCCTGTATGTTGCAAGGCGAGGTCTCCATGGATAAGATTCATTTTTTCATTACCTACTACAGATTAAGATTTTTGATTAAGATCAACAATTATTGTGTTATTGTTTTTTGTCATCATAGGTCACTGACAAGGTTTGGACTGTGCATTTGGAAAACTATCCTGCCCACAAAACTTCAAAAATGAAATAACCCATACTGAATATTTCTTGTGAGCAGTGTATTAAGATCTGGTCAATTTTTACAGAGCCCGCGAGGGGACATGAGGGATTTGTTTCTTTTGCGTTCTTTTTGTATTTGTATTCTTTTTAAATGTCGCTCACTGATGTGACACGCATGACTTTTAGCAAGCACAAACGGAATGTCCTTGTATTTAAGGCCGATTTCATAATAAAAATCAACCAATCTCAAACACGAGTGTATTGTCTTGTCCATTTTTATTGACCCGTAAGAGTTCGGTGAATGTTGCACATTTGTAGCTATTGCGAGGTAACGCAATAGTATTGCGTGGGAACGCAATAAACGTATTGCGAGGTAACGCAAAAAGTATTGCGAGGTAACGCAAAAAGTATTGCGAGGTAACGCAGAAAGTATTGCATGGGAACGCAAAAGAAAAAAAAATCCCCCATGTCCCCTTGCAGGCTCCGTAATAATACATATATGACTTACATTTTCTATATAATCCAATTATACATTAAATATAGATTTTATAATCTTCAATGATCTTTTAGAGAGTAGGGCATGAATTGTATTTGCTGTAAATTGGTTCTAGTCTGCACTGTGCACAATAACCACAAGAGGTCGCTCCATATTCGTGTAACACGTATCATTATGTAAACGCATGGAAGATGTTTATTGCGCTCACAGACTTCAATACGAAACCTTACTACGGATGATTTACCAGAGAAATGTAAGAACTGCCACAAAAGTAGCACAAGGCTATAATAGAGATTGAAAACAGTATGCGGCTAATTCTGGGTTCTCTTTAAAAAGGAGACCCTCTAATGTTAAACAAGGGCCAGACTGATTTGAGATCTGTCCAGCTCTGCAGAATCTAATTACATTTTACATTTACATTTCCAGCATTTAGCAGACGCCCTTATCCAGAGCGAATTACAATTAATACAATTATTATAATACAAGCAATTGTGGGTTAAGGGCCTTGCTCAGGGACCCAACTGTGGCAGAGGTGGCATTTAAACCCTGCACCTTAACCACTAGGCTACCACAGTCCCACCTATATGATGATCTCTGTAATGATCTCTGATGGTTTAAAGTTTTTGTTAATTGTTGAATTGCTGTTGAATACTATGATGTTTACTACACTGACTGTTTGGTCATTACAAATATGGTAATACGATTTTTAAGATAAGGGTGTGAGTATTTTTGTAATGATTTACTTGACTAGTGATGCACCATGGAACGGTGTGTGAAGTCAAAGCTCAAGTCAAATTCATCTGCATAGTGTCTTTTACAACAGAGTATTGTCTTAAAGCAGCTTTACCTAATTGAAAAAGCCTAGGGTGACAGTGACAGATTATTGTTATATAAAGAGTCATTGTAGGTCCTAGTGTCCTCAGCAGGAACGTGTTGTTGGCATGGCATCCTCAGTCACCCTGAGAAGATGTTGTCCGAGAAACTGAATGAAGACTGGAAATGAAGGACTGGAATGAAGAAGAGTGGGTGTGTGTGTGTGTGTGTGGGGGTGAGAGAGAGAGAGTGTGTGTGTGTGTGTGTGTGTGTGTGTGTGTGTGTGTGTGTGTGTGTGTGAGAGAGAGAGTGTGTGTGTGTGTGTG
>JAVSBV010174058.1:0-13640 GCA_033117975.1 Parotocinclus spilosoma | reverse complement strand
AGAGAGAGAGAGAGAGAGAGAGAGAGAGAGACAGAGAGAGAGAGAGAGAGAGAGAGAGAGAGAGAGACAGAGAGAGACAGAGAGAGAGAAAGAGAGACAGACAGAGACAGAGAGAGACAGACAGAGAGAGAGACAGATAAAGGAATCAGGAGGAAATCAAATCAGGCCAGTTTATTTGGAGCACAACTCCAGAGGAGCACGATTTACAAATAGCAGCCACTGTGTGTGTGTGTGTGTGTGTGTGTGTGTGTGTGTGTGTGTGTGTGTGTGTGTGTGTGGATATATGATGAATGATTCGGTTACACTGCGGAGAGATCTAAAGTGCATTCAGATCTCACATGACACCGTCCCGGTGTGATTTATAATGGTTTTTAGCGACTTTAGACTCTGGTGTCCTCACTCTGTGCACTACATAAAACCAGCCACGATCGATTCTATCGTACTAAACTCAATAAGAACAACCTGCACAAAGTGCATCGTGTACAGTAACGGCGATATCACACGACATGTCTGATCAAACAAACGATCAAACACGGACGAAAACTTCTCCTGTGAGCACACACCAACGACTAGAGCACCAACACCAGACTAACATCGTCTGTCCAAATACTTTTGTCCTCATGTAGTTTTTTCTTTGCATTTATTTTGCAGTTCAATTCTGCATAAATTTTTTATGAACGAACCAGTCTCCTGTTACCGAGAATAAAGTCGTGATGTTATAAGAATACAATTTTGATATTTTAAGAATAAAGTCGTGATATTTTAGGAATAAAATTGTAATTATTTTGAAGAAAAAAATCATAATATTTTGAGAGAAAAAGCTGTAATATATTTAGGAATAAATGTTTAATATTTTAATATAAAGCCGTGATATTTTAAGATCAAAACCATAATATTTTATGAATTAACTAATAATATTTTAAGAATAAAGTTGTAATATTTTGAAAATAAAAGCATATTTTGAGAGAAAAGCTGTAAAATATCTAGAATAAAGTTGCTATATCTTTAGAAAAAAGTTGTAATATTTTAGGAATAAAGCCATAATATTTTAAGAATAAAATTTTCATAATCATTATATTTTGAGAAAAAAAACCCTGATATATCCAGAATAAAGCTGTAATATTTTAGGTCTAAAATTTAAATATTTTAAGAATTAGGTTGGAATATTTTAAAAATAAAAGCATATTTTGAGAAAAAAAAGCTGTAAAAAAAAATCTATAATAAAGTAATTATATTTTAAGAATAAACTCAATATTTTGAGAATAAAGTTGTAATATTTTAGGAATAAAATTGTCATTATTTTGAAAATAAAATCATAATATTTTGAGCAAAAATGTGTAATATATCCAGAATAAAGCTGTAATATTTTAAGAATAGAATTATAATATTTTAAGAATAAAGTTGGAATATTTTGAAAATAAAATCATATTTTGATTTTTTTTTTTAAATGTAAAAAATATAGAATAAAGTCATAAAATTTTAAGAATGAAATCATAATATTTTGAGAATAAAAAAACGCTGTAAAATATCTAGAATAAAGTCATAATATCTTAAGACAAAAGAGTAAACTAATCATATTTTAAGATTAAGGTTGTAATTATTTTGAAAATAAAAGCATATTTTGAGAGAAAAAGCTGTGAAATATCTGGAATAAAGTTGCAATATCTTAAGAAAAAAGCTGTAATATTTTAAGAATAAAGTTATAATTATTTTGAAAATAAATGGATAAATCATAAAACAAAAAATTGTAATTATATCCAGAATAAAGCTGTAATATTTTGAAAATAAAAGCATATTTTGAGAAAAAAAAATCTTTAAATAAAGTCATAATATTTTAAGAATAAACTCATAATATTTTGAGAATAAAGTCGTAATGTAAAATCACAGAATTTTGTGAATAAAGTCATGCTGCACTGCTCATAAAAATTAGGAGATACCCCCAAAATAAAACAGAATTCCAACTCTCAGTATTTCAAGTCCCCTTAAGTGTAGGTAAACCCGGTAAGAAAACACAGAGCATTTTGTCTCTTTGTTTATGTATTTATCTTCAGCGAACATTGCCAGTCACACTTGCACACTCCCACTGGGGCAATTTAGAGACGCCAAGTAACCAAGTACGTCACTGGTGTAGTTCATTATGGAGCGTTTGTAGAGAAGAAGCCAAACCACGACCTTTCTGATCCCATCGGGGTCGTTCGGTGGGTCCACTGACCCCGGCTGTGTCCTACAGGTAACGAAGCTCTGCCGAATTTCCCTTCATTAACGAGTTCAATCACAGAGAGCGGAGAGAAGCGTCCGGACCTTCTGCTCATTAGGACGTGAAAGCTGGAGTGAGATGATTGAGTGATGCGCCGCCTTATTTCTCGGGCTTTGACTGACACGCTTTCAGTCGTTCTCGCACAGCGACCTTGCAGAGGGCTCTGTCTGTCACGGCAGCTGCCAACGACATCAGCAGACGAACAATAAACCAAACAAAAGGCCGACGGGCGTCCTCTCTCTCTCTCCGTCTCCGTCTCTCTGTCTCGCGTTAGTGTCCTCGGGTCAGGACGGGACGCGTTGGTGGAGCTGTTGTTCCTTCTAACACTGATGAGGAACATACAGGAGGTTCAACCTCGACTCGACTCGTGCCTGAGCAGGGACGGGACCGAATCAGGAACGAGCTGGAGAACATGCAAACTCCACACGAATGGCGGCACGGCCGGGACTCGCCGGGATCAGAACAGATAATGAATCGATTAGTGCTGCTTAAACTACTTCAAAGGAATTGTGTCGTGTGATTAATAACGACCTTACAGCAAAACTGTCAGAGATTTTACCCTAACACATCCATTTTGTCTCTCCGTCTCTCCGTCTGTCTGTCTGTCTGTCTGGCTGTCTGTCTGGCTGTCTGGCTGTCTGGCTGTCTCTCTCCGTATCCCAGTCTGTCTCTCTGTCTTTGTCTCTTTCTGTCTGTCTGTCTCTGCTTCTCTGTCTCTCCCAGTCTCTCTCTCTCTCTCTCCCAGTCTCTCTGTCTGTCTGTCTCCATCTGTCTGTCTCTCTCTCCCTGTCTTTGTCTCTGTCTGTCTGCCTCTGTCCGTCTTTCTCTCTCTGTCTGTCTCTGTTTCTTTGTCTGTCTGTCTCTCTCCATCTGTCTGTCTGTATATATCAATAAAGCAATAGCAGGTACAAAGCAAAAACATCTAACACACACACACACACACACACACACACACACACACACACACACACACTCCCTCCCCTGGGGGCTCTCCTGATTCTATCACACAAAGCTCTCTACAAAAAACGTGGTGGCTTGTCTGAACCCCGCCACGCTCCCATTTACATCTGATTTGGTTCCGTGATTTCGTCCACCTGCCCTTCTCACACACACACACACACACACACACACACACACACACACACACACACACACACACACACACACACACAGAGATAAGTAAGGGAAGCAGGGATGATACGCTTTCTCTCTCTCTGCTTCCTTTTTCTTTCGTTTTTTCCTAAACCATAAAACTCCACAAACCCACCATAATGGACGATGGTTACGGCTTCATCTGTTTCAACCACAAACGAAAGATAAACTGATCTTCAAAGTGTCAACACTGCGCTGCTTTGTCGGAAACTCTGGACGAGATCTGCACCTTATTAAGCATAACTGTGGTGTCTGATAGACGTCTGATACAGCGAGTCAATTCCAAAACGTGATCAAGAGGCACAAAGACCCAATAAAAAAAAAAATCACGGAATTAAATCACACGCCCGTCGGGTCGAGTCGAGTCGCAAATGTAACGACTTAGACGAGCGACTAGAAACGCCTCGAGACGCGATGGGTGATTTCCGTGTCTCCGTGCGCAAACCTGGCAACCTATACAGGTTTATATTCGACGTGTACAAGGATTTTACGCCCCACAAATAAAAGAGGTCGTGAGAAAAGCGTGACCGTGAACTCGTGGACCCGTGAGCGGAGGAACGCCGGGACCGCTCCGTGTCTGGCTCTGGGGATCAGGGTTCGATGTGTGAGAGGTGGGGGTTCCCTCTATTGGTTCTGAGCTACGAATAAATAGTTACATAAATAGACGACCGGACGATCGATACGAGAACGGAAGGAAAAAAAAGGAAAGCTGAGGTCCAGACGTCTGCATCTCCTCTCGCCACGTCCGCCCACCCAACACCAAAACACGTCGGCGATTGCTCATTCAGTTCCATCTCGCACGTTCGTACGCGCCGTCCGGCCGACGCGCATGATAGTTAGTGTGTAAGGCAAACAGTTCTGCTGCGTTACACGATACTGCTGCATCTGGCAACGTCTCAAGGCAGGCCGGAGAGCCAGGTATTATGGGGAGGGGCTTGATTACACCCCCTGCTGACAGAGGGGGGAAATGCTCTTGACGGGAAATGCTCTTGATGCCAAAATCTGAAGTGAGGAATCTGACCCTTTTGGCTTTGCATATGGAAGAACTACGTCTGACATTTCAGGGATTGTGCGCGTGTGTGTGTGTGTGTGTGTGTCCACCTTGCCCACTCAGGATTGCTGCTCATGCAGTTTTTCCAGCACAGCTGTTAGCAGATGGTAATGGAGGTCGCTCCAGTGAGAAAGAACTGAGCTAATTATGCTTCTGAAGCAGACGACCTGCTGCATCCACTGGTGTCCTCACCATCGCACCATCAGTCCTCCATCTTAACAGGCCGGACTGTGGATGGCCATATGGTTGGGCTATGTACTGGCATGTCCGTGTCAGATTTGTGCACGGACGGGCGTAAGGACGGCACAGGAAAGGGCGGGTCGAAAAAGCAGATAATGCTGGTGTTTAAATGGGCATGCTGCGGGCGTTTGGATTGGCATTTAATCCTACACTTGGAGCATGGATGCCCATGATGTTGTTGTTTGGACGGGCAAGCAAACATAGCTTCGGGCGGGTACATACAGATGGTTTAGGAATGGGCATAAGCTTTGTTTTTGGATTTGCAAGGTACATAGAGTTGGTAAACTGCATGGACGGGCATAATGGATGGGTATTTGAATAGGCAGGCTGCAGGGAGGGTGGGCATAAAGCTGGCGTCTGGCGCACGGGTAGATGTAGATGGTTTATGAGTGGGCATAAGGTTGGTGATCGGATTGCCAGGTAGATCTAGTTGGTGTTTAAATGGGCATTGGGTTGGTGTTTTGGACGGGAAAAGTAATTATAGATGGTGTGTGAATGGCATTGGGTTGGTGTTTGGATTGGAACGCACATATACAGTTGGTACATGGATGGCATAAGGCATTTGAGTAGGCAGGCTGCAGGCAGTGAGGGTGGGCATAAAGCTGGCATTTGGTGCACAGGTAGATGTAAATGGTTTATGAGTGGGCACAGGTTTGGAGTTTGGATGGATCTAGTTGGTGTAGTGGATGGGCAAGTAATTGTAGAATGGCATTGGGTTGGTAGGTACATATGCAGTGGGTGGATGGATGGGCATTGGGTTGGTAGGTACATATGCAGTGGGTGGATGGATGGGCATTGGGTTGGTTGGGTACAGATGAGCAAACAGAACAGCGTCTATATGCAGCTCTTCAGAGAACAATAATGAGTACAAGCTGGTGGAACAGTCACTGTGCCAGACTAAACTCTCCAGAGGCTCGTCACAGGACTAATTAAGGATTGTTTAGCATGTTTTTTTCTTCCGAAACGTGTTTAGAAAAGGTCAGTAGATTCGTCTTTTTGTTTAATTACGAGCGCTGGCGAGCCGATCTGTTCCGCTCCAGACGGTAAAAGACGGCGGATTGGCGGTACCAAACCGTTTTCTGCCGCCGATCGCCCCGTACGTATCGGCCAAGAACAAGGGTGCCAAGCGTGCCGTGATTTATGGGTTCCCCATTTCGCGTCGCCGCCCGTTGAGAGAGATAGATGGCTGTTTTTTCGGGAGGGGGATCGATACAATTTCGGTGGACATCAGTAATCCGAGAGTCGGCCAGGTCGTATATTTATTCTTCTTCAGCACTCGGTCCTGCCTGGGCCCACGCCCGTGTTTTAGCGCCGATATTTACGGCTTCTGTATTCTATCAGAGGAACTCGAAGGAGATCTCCCCGAGCCTAAAAACGGCTGGAAAAGTGGGCGAGAAAACCAATTATCTGGCGAGAAGATGAGATTAGGTTTCGTGATAAGATTACCCAGGAGCAGCCACGCTACCCAGAAAAACAGGTTAAACAAGCTTAACGCAAAGACAAGCTCCTGATGAAAAATATTAGGTTTGCTGCCTGTATTGATATTTCAACGTTCCTGCTGATGAAGCAGATGGCCCAGGCTCACAGCGCCCAAGGATGACAGGGGGACGGAATGCGGATTTCTCCCCTCCGTACGGAGCACGAGCTCCATCAAGGACGCCCGGGTCGCCCAGCGCTCGCTCCGTCCCCCGCCAAACCCCCGAACATTACCATAAAAAAACACTTAAACCATAAGAAGGCGTCTTAAAACGTTCATTAATCAGCCGTCCCGAATGATCAACGCGCCGTTCTTCTGATTGAAGGTTACATTTAGCAAAAGAGCGACTCGGGCTGTAATTAAAGCCGCCAGCGACGACCTCACCCCAAACATAAGCGGAAGCAAAGCTGGTCCGCCCCCGTTTAACCCGGGCAGGGTTTGCGGAGTAACCCGCAATCGCTGGGCACAGGGCATCTCACAGGGCAGCTTCCAAGGAACCTGGTACTTTGGGGGCTCCCGTGGCATTGGGGTACGTTGTTCAGTACCCACTTTGGGTGGGCTTGGACCGTGCTGGGCACCAAGGATAGGGGCATCAAATTTGTGGCAATGGTGGACTCAAGATACACTCAATGCCCTGCCGAGGACCTCAGGGAAAGCGATGACCAAGGGCGTCCAATGGAACATTTAGTGGGCACAACCCGAAGACAAACCCCGTCTTGTTTTGCCGTCTAAATAAATTCAAAAAAAGGAAACGCAACCGTTTTGGGAACCACTTTGAACTCCCCGTAAAAAAACGGATGGTCCCTACGTTCCTAAGTAACGCACCCACAGAGCGAAAAAAGGGGGTGTGAGAGACAAATCCGGTGCCACCCGGGACCTGTTTTGTGGTGTGAGAGCCCAGACGATGGTCAGAAGTTTCTCAGAGGGTGCATGGGAAACTCAGACCACAATCCAAACTGAGCTCATCTGATTTATTTCCATGGTCCTGGAGCATCAGGAACTCTGGGAAGGATGAACATTCACGGATAATTATAGCGCTGAGCTCTAGATCTTTCAGCAAGTGATAGCGACTCTGAGGGAGGGGTCTGGCCCGGAGAGACGGCCAATCGCGGGTCAGGAAAGGTGTGACGGGCGAGGTAAATGTCTGTCTCCGGTGTAGCGGAAAGGTCGCGTCCCCCGGTGACCTGCACGGCCCGTACTGATTTAACATCACGACTTCGGTTCCTATCGAGCGCAATTAGGATGAAAACACTACAGAAATACGGCCGGACCAGTCACCCGTGTGCGTGTGTGTGTATGTGTGTGTGTGTGTGTGTGTGTGGGGGGGGGGTTGTAGAACAGTTTATAGCTCACACAGGTACTAAATCTCTTCTATAAATCTCTGTTCCTGTTTATATTCATAGTAAAAATAAACAAAACGAAACATTTTTTCTCATATAAACTCCGACCAGTGGCTAAACAGTTCCGGTTCCAGCATTAAGGCTTCTAGACCCGGTACCAAAAGTGTTCAGGGTTCTGTTCTCAACAGCAAAACCTCAAACTCAGTCCTCAAATTTCCAGCTTCAGGACCAGTTCTTCCAGAATGACCAACAAAGAAATCCTTAAGCTCCCAGTTTTAGTTCCACAACCTTCCAAGGTTCTGATTCCAGGACCAGCACTACCAGAAAGCCTACAAAAGCTTCTATATAAAAGGTTCCCGGGTTTCTAAGAGGGTTCCAGCAACCAGTTAAGCCCAAAATGATTTTCACAAATGAAAATGAGTTCCCAGTATCAGTTTTCAAGTTACAGCTTCATGTATAGTCCAAAAGATTCCAGTTTCGAGAGCTTTTTTTCCAGAATTATTAAAATTTCCAGGTACGTTACAGTAACAGTAACAAAGCCCCCAAGTCTGGAAACAAACCATCCAGTTCCAGTACTAAATCTTAAGCCAGTACTAACACAACTAGAGTCTCAAGTTCCAGGAGCAAAGCAACAATTAAACCCAAATTCTTTTAGTTCCAGGGCTTTTAGGTTCAGTCACTTCTGAGAATCTTGGATTTCGGTACCAGCAGCCATCATCCAGCTAATCTAATTTATCCTAAAGGTCCCAGTTTTAGTACCAAATCTTCTAGCCATGAATTCAGTCTGAACATTTACAGATTTAGCTCCAAATCCTTCGGTTCCAGGACTTAACCTTCTGGTTACAGAACTAAAATCTCACATTCCAGTAGCAAAGCATCCCAAAAACTTCCAGTTCCAGTATCGGACCTTTCTGTTCTTATTTCAGGACCTTTAAATTCAGTCTAGTTTAAAAAGATCTATTTTAAACCATAGCGCTTTGGTACCAGAGCTTCCAGTTCGGTCCAAAACGCTCCAATTTTAGGACTTCCAGACTTACTAACCAAATCTCTGGCTCCATTGGCAGTACTACAGCCTCTACGTTTGGTCCTAAACCTTCCAATACTAGTACCGAAACTTCCAGATCTTTGGGTTCTAGTAGAAAAGCAACCAGTTAACATGTTCCAGTCCCAAAGCTTCAGATTCCAGTACTAACATCTAACAGTTACCAGAGCTTCCAGTTCAGTCCAAAACGCTCCAATTTTAGGACCAGCACTTCCAGACTTACTAACCAAATCTCTAGCCAGGTTCCAGTACGAGTACCAAAGCTCCCACGTTTGGTCCCAAACCTTCCAATTCTAGTACCGAAGCTTCCAGATACACCACTAGATCCTTGGGTTCTAGTAGAAAAGCAACCAGTTAACACGTTCCAGTCCCAAAGCTTCAGATTCCAGGACTAACATCTAACAGTTACAGGAGCAAAGTGATTCCCTTCTAAACGCTAAAAGGTCTCAGTTTTTAGTACCAGAGCTTCCGGTTCCAGCCTCGAGCTCAGTCCAAAAGGTTCCAGATTCAGTTCAGATTCAGTTCCAGCCCTAAACCTTCCTCCAGGCATCACGTTCCGGTACCCGAGCATTAATTAAGGCCAACAAAAGCTTTTAGTTTTGCTTTTCAGGAGCGAACAGAATCCTGATGTTTGTAGCCGAGATCTACACCCCGGTGACACGGCGGTTATTTTTTAATAAGACGTGGCCACAAATGAATATTTCAAGGACACACGCTGTGTATCTCATGGCCACTAATGATGTAACTCGAGGCCATGAATTAATATGTTGTGGGAATGTTAATGGTTCTGTTGAAAGTGGATTAATTATGTGGACTGAGCAGTGGATGTACAGCCTGAAGGTGAAACACGGTGATTAGGACCAGTATAAATAACACCAGTAACACCAGTACGATAGCACACATCGACTAAACGATTCAGATGATCCACTCCCCGAGTCACTGAACAAAAGAACGCAATTGATTCACTTAGCGAATCAGTAAGGACTGATAAACTCACCGATTCAAACACACATGATTCACGGACCAAAAGACAAAACACCTGCCTGAGAAGATGAAATGATTCACTCATTTAGACACCAAATGACTCACTGATTCACTCCCCGAGTCACTGGGCAAAAGAGCGGTAAATGTCAGTCTGCGAAACATGATTCACTGATTTAGATAATCCAGAATAAAAGAGCGAATCTCAGTCATGATCAAATGATTCACTTATCTTAGTCAATCATTGCCCGAGAACTTGAACGATTCACTGATTCAAAGAGCTGAATGAAAGGGAGTCACTTATCCTAGTGAATCATTGGCCGAGAACTTGAACGATTCACTGATTCAAAGTGCTTGAACGATTCACTGATTCAAAGTGCTGAATGAAAGAGAGTCACTTATCCTAGTGAATCACCGCCCGAGAACTTGAACGATTCACTGATTCAAAGTGCTTGAACGATTCACTGATTCAAAGTGCCGAATGAAAGAGAGTCACTTATCCTAGTGAATCACCGCCCGAGAACTTGAACGATTCACTGATTCAAACAGCTAACCTGGTCAATTAGAGATGAGCCAAATATGCCAAATGACTCACCAGATGATTCACTGCCTTGCTGGGCGCCGATTTGACGAGAACTTCCCAAGGTTGGCAAGCATTAATAAATGAGCAGGAGGATGGAAGCGTGAGGTATGAGGTGTGAGGTGTGATGTGCAGTCCCTCCATGATAGAAGAGCTTGAGAGAGAAAGACAGAGTGAGGATGATGAGGGCTCAAGGTGGTAGAAAGAGAAGGAGGAGATGAGAGATTCCTGCTGGCACGTGAACTGACTGAGAAGCTGAGAAAGTATTCGGCTTCTGACCTGAAGAATCTCATACATTTTCCATTATTGCTAGAGGTAAGCAGACCTTCCCTCCCATCCAACCAGGAGATGCCTTAATACAGAGAGTCAAGGCCACAGCTCACGTTTCCACTTCTGCTCAGAGATGAAAGAAAAACAAACGCTGGTTTTGCTGTCGAAGTTTTCCCCCCGTTTTACTGTCCTGTCCTGGCAAACGTCAAGGCCAAAAGAAGAATAATAATGAAAGTGATTATTAGAAACAGGTGATCGGAATCTTCATTTGGGAAGAGGATCTCCAGTTTGGCCACAAATGCGTGAAAAAACAATTTAAATGTTTTAAAAGTAATGTTCCTCAAAATATATCAAGATTTAGATATTTCTTCCTCCACAGAGCATCATAACAATAAATGATTCAAGGAATCAAGGGCAATGATCAAAAAGATAGGAACTGATCAAAGTCATAGCCAAATGACTCACTGATTCAAAACACTGGCTCTCTAAATTAAAGATAAACAACTCTTGGTCATGACCAAATGATTCACTGATTCACTCAGTGAGTCACTGAACAAAAGTAAATGTTTGAATAGGTCATAGCCAAATGATTCACTGATTCAGAATCTGAGCCGATGAATAAAAGAAGCAATTCATGTTCATGTCCAAATGATTCACTGATTCTAAAACTGGCTCTCTGAATTAAAGGTAAACAAATCTTGGTCATAGCCAAATGATTCACTGATTCAAACAATAACTCTATGAATTAAAGATAAACAACTCCTGATCATGACCAAATGATTCACTGATTCACTCGCTGAGTCACTGAACAAAAGTAAATGTTTGAATATGTCATAGCCAAATGATTCACTGATTCAAAATCTGGCTTTTTGAATTAAATGTAGACAAATCTTGATCATATCAAAATGATTCATTGATTCAAAAACTGAGGCGATGAATAAAAGAAGCAACTCTTGGTCATAATCAAATGATTCACTGATTCACTCACTGAGTCGCTGAGCAAAAGAACAGTACATGTTTGAAGATGTCACAGCCAAATGATTCACTGATTCAAAAACTGGCTCTCTAAATTAAAGATAAACAACTCTTGGTCATGACCAAATGATTCACTGATTCACTCGCTGAGTCACTGAACAAAAGTAAATGTTTGAATATATGTCATAGCCAAATGATTCACTGATTCATAATCTGAGCCGATGAATAAAAGAAGCAATTCATGTTCATGTCCAAATGATTCACTGATTCAAAAACTGGCTCTCTGAATTAAAGGTCAACAAATCTTGGTCATGGCCAAATGATTCACTGATTCAAACAATAACACTATGAATTAAAGATAAACAACTCCTGATCATGACCAAATGATTCACTGATTCACTCGCTGAGTCATAAAAGAACAGTAAATGTTTGAAGATGTCACAGCCAAATGATTCACTGATTCAAAAACTGGATCTGTGAATTAAAGATAAACAAATCTTGATCATGACCAAATGATTCACTGATTCACTTGCACGATGAATACCACCAAAACAAATCTGTGTCACGTCTGATTGATTCAGTGATTCAAACAACGATTCAGTGTACAAAATAAAAGCAAATCTTGGTCATAGCCAATTGATTCACTGATTCAAAAACTGATTCTATGAATTAAAGATAAACAACTCTGGGTCATGACCAAATGATTCACTGATTCACTCACTGAGTCACCAAACAAAAGAACAGTAAATGTTAGAATACGTCACAGCCAAATGGTTCACTGAATGAGAGACGAACCGAAACTTCAGGCTTATTAATAAAAGTCTTTATTGATCGACCCCATTTGGGCTGAGAAGCAAACTAATGCGGTGTTAGAAATAAAATAAAATAAAGCTTTATAGAATGAGTAAGAGGTAAAAAACGTGAGAACAAAAAAGTCGAATAAAGCTTTTGTTTGGTTCTGCCAGAGAGAGAGAGAGAGACGAACAAAGAGCTCTGATGAAATTGGCTTTAACATCAGGCTAACGTGGTCACACTCGGAGAACATGCCAAATCCACCCGCCACGATCTAGTGCCAAGACGCCGTGCCGGCTCTGCCGTGTGACTAGGGGTGGCAAGATCTTTCACGAGCGTTCTGGTTTGCGACGCAATTGCATTTGTTGGCCACCAGAGGGCGCAGATTGAGATGCAACATCTCAATTGTTCCTGAAGTTTGCGTTCGCCACCGTCGAGGACAAACATTGCCTTGATGCGGGCTGGATATTTACGGTGATTATTACCATTTCAGTCCGGCTTAAAGCTCCAGCAGCGCTGCTTTGCTTGAAGTTCGTAAATACGGGTTTGCTGCTACAGCAGACCACACAATCGTTTCTCAAACTCTAAAGGTTTTATTTAAAAAAATAAATAAATAAATTTTTTAAAAAAAGGACGGACAAAAACGTTTTCGCCCACGGTGCGAATTTACCAAATCACAGACAACAAACGGAAGGGAAGCAGCACTCGCTTTCAACGGCACGCGCAAAACCGTAATTAGAACGGCCCGTCCCGTCTAACAGCATGCAATCACGTCCAAAATAACGGCTTATCTTCTCGTGTGTGTGTGTGTGTGTGTGTGTGTGTGAGACGGCATTCTAACAGAGCTGTTAGTCTCGATCGTATTCGGTTACGTGCCACTCTCCTCCCATCCCAAAACAAAGACGTTTTAAAGCTACGGTCAGACGAGGATTAGGCCGAACTTTAATCCTACACGTTTCCAACAAAGAACAATCTGTAAGTTGTGCAGGAGCCGAGCAGGGCCTTGTCGTCTGCGTTAATTACTTTGGCTAATACCAGAAAGACAGGGTTTGAACGGAAGGCGGATTTGATTCTTGGCGGCGAGAGGTTACTGAAGCGTTCCTCTGATTTCTCTAAATCCTCGCCTCTCCGTGGGCCTCACGCCTCACGCCGCCGCGTTCCGGATTACTCGCCCGGGCCAGGCCTCGGCTGCCAGAGACCGCGCTTCTGCCTTCAAAATAAGCTGCCACTCACAGATAGTTACGTTACGACGATCAGCTTAGAGCCGCGTACGCAGACATCAGAGGTCAAACAAGGTCGCTCGTGTTTACTAAGCGCTTTTATCCGAGGTCGTCAGGGTCATGGGTCCAACTCGGGTCATCACACACACAATCAAAAAAGCAACACGACCAGAAACGCAGAACAAACTTAATACTTTTGCACATGTTGGTTTGTGTCCTAATACTTTTGCACATGTTGGTTTGTGTCTTAATACTTTTGCACA
>JAVSBV010174047.1:0-13641 GCA_033117975.1 Parotocinclus spilosoma | reverse complement strand
GTTTAATAAACATTTAATATGTTACATAGCATGTCCTGTCTTGTAACATAGGGCATGTTCGTTTAATCGGACCAGCCGGTTATTACAAACAAAACGATCGCGTCCCAATGTGGTCCCATTAACCGGAATCGACTGTGTATATATAAACCATACTTTAGTATTCATATATTTATTCTCCATACTATATTCTTTATTTTAGTTACCGAATTCTATATTTTTTATTCTATATTTTATTTTATTTGTTACACATTTTATTACTTCAGTCTCTATTGGGTTATTTATATCTAAACTGTTATTATATTTATTACTTAGGAACCAATCTAAGTCTTACATTTTGTTTGTACAGGCTGGGTCCCTTTTTGAGTCTTGGTCCTCACGAAGCCTCTTCCTTATCAGATATAGGGAGATTTTCGTTACCACTGTTGCCCTAACTTGCTCAGTTGGGGTTGTTGGCTTAGATATTTACAATACTGCTTTGAGCAATCAATGTTCTGTTAAAAAACGCACTACAGTGATAAAGCTGACTTTGACGTTTGCTGCTGAATGACTGCCTATCTGAATGCATCTACATGCACATAAATATGGGTAACACTCAGCAGTGCAGTCACCAATCAACCATGATAAAATACTATGTCAAACTCGTACACCAAAAATGTTGTTGACTCAAGACACAGTATGTTGTTTTAGATGTAGCCAATTGTTAATTGTATGTTCTGAAACTTGATCACTCACATCGTGTCATGGAACCATGTTATCTGACTACAACTTGCCTATATTGAATTTTTCGCATTTGACATTATTATTAAGTACTATTTCTCATTTATTGGCTGCAGTCTCACAAGCTGTATGAATCATTTACTCAGGCTAAATCTGACCCTGTTGAACAGGACTGCCCTGAAGCTCAATACTACTGCCAACAGGACATGAGTCATGAGCTGAAACCTCATGCCTCATAAATGAAGTCTTGAGTCCTAGCCAGGTCATTTCAGAGTTTTAGGCTTATTTAGCCATTTTAAAGTCCATTAAAAACCACTTAAACAGTTCAAAAACAATCCTGTTATATCCTACATAGGGAGAAAATAGACTGTGAGCTTCCAGGCGTAATACAGCTTACGCCAGGTGTGTATACAATCAGAAAGAGCACACTGGGGCATGAATCAACTGAGTTTCAGCTGCCTTTCACTGTAATGTCAACTGTTGAGCGCAAGCAACCCTTAAATAGCCTTTTCTGACCACGACCTCTGTGTGTCAGCCAACACTTGGTAACCAGAGACCAAGTCATTAGCTTTGACGTGACATTTGCACTACGGGGAAAGGGTGCTGTGTCCTGCAGCAGACTAATTTATAAGTCAAGAGAGATCACAGCATGCCTCTCAGCTTTCACACCGAAAAGCACCACCCTATCTCTCTCTTACATAGATATGCACTCCCTGTCATTCATCCGTGGAAGAAGAGACCTGAAGCTTTGCTCTAATGCTGAAATGCTTTGAAATCATTCCCACTTGGCTCTGATTTCCACAGTAAATGGTGCTGAATTGAACTCCAAATATCAACATGCTGAAACCAGCTGTGCCTTGGTGCTTAATGTTTTTCCAAACTATGCATAAACCAACACAGACATATGCCTCAGGTCTGGTCTAAACCAATAGAGACACATTTAAAATTGGACATTTTCCCCTTCACGCTGAAAGCTGCGATGACAGGACATATCGATCCAAACCAAACAAAGAGATGTAAAGAGTAATTTATGTTTAATTTGGCACGTTATTTAGTAAAAAATAAATGTTATGTTGGATGCACAAAACTTTAAGGTATCCAACAAATTGAGGAGACAATTAAGGAGTCTGATCAGATCCAATACAGCAAAAGTGTTTTGAAAGCAAATCTTTCAATGTATTTGCATTATTAAACCTTCTCTGTCTTGCTAATTAAATCAAGGTGTAAAAAAATCACATAGAAAATTCTCCAGTTTTTCATTAAAACAACTTAGCAAAAACCATATCACCATGTTTATATTATCTCATCAGTTTAGACAGATTAGAAGTGTTTTCCTCATTAATACAACATGGTGAGGGTGTGGCTGATGGCAGCCTGAAGACAATGACAAGGAAACCAGTCCATGCTTCCATCTAACCACAATGCAGCTGTTTGATACCTTCTGAAAACTGACCACTTAATCAAGTAACTTTGTCCACCTTTCTGGGTGCCATATCTGAATCTTTGGATGCTACAAATTTCCTTGCTTTTTGGCACAAAACATGTGCAATATGTAATTCTGTAAATCGTTATCTAGTATGTGATCACAATAAATGCGTGGAACTTCATAATATTTATCGTTCAATATCGAATATTTCATTTCCACAGTTCTAACTTGCAATAAATCTTTGCAATGTGGCAGTTTACTAGACTCAATATAATCACAATAACAGTCCCTCTCAACTTGTTCCCATATCCTCTTAGCTAAAATATTACTAATGTTACCATCAAACAATGAAAAAGCACAAATCACAGACTTCCTAAGGCAACCATTTTTTAAATTAACAAGAAGAACAACACATTTCATAGTAAAACCCAATGTGTAGGGATCCTTGTGCTAAAGCCGGCTGTTTTCCCACGCATTTGGTGTGGGACTCTCCGTGGCTGTTTTGCATACTTCTGTGCAGAGTGATTGCAAGGAACAGCAAATTGGTGCAGCAGACAAGCTTAAACATAACCATACTTACACATAAAACCTAGATGCAGAGCTTAGGGTGGAACAATGTACATGGCAGCAGGGGAAACAAAATAGGATAACAAATGGAAAAGAGCCTTTACAATTCTCTTAATAGTTTACACACTGAGAATGGGTACTGAGGGTATCAGAATAAGGACCTTACACAAGAGCCCAGCAGTGGCTGTTTGGCAGGGCTGGGAACAAAACCCTCGAACGTTCTGGACAATAGTACCGTAACAACTGGGCCACCACAGCCCATGTGTATTGCATTAGCTAGCAACACTTGTTTTGTTCAGTTTTTATACAAACATGTGTTTGGGAAATCAGCCATAAGCTCATTATTATCAATTATACTTATTATCAATTATATAATTATTATGAAAACGCAAGTGAAATAGTAACATTTGTATACATATACCTCTAGACTGAATGCTGGAAAATGTGCAATTATATAACTTATAAAAGACAGAAAACAACAAGGTTTGCATGAAATGAATTTCAAGGTTTCTTACACAATTGAATATTAATAGTTACAAACATGTGATTCCTAATAGTATTTCATAAAATGACTTCATATTTCAGCCTTTCCGCCTGACTCAGAATCAAAGGGGTCTCCTCAATAACCATGAGCCCTTTATTTAATCTTCCCCAAAATCCCATCACAAAGTATTTTAATGGCAACAAAGACTTGATAATACCCGAGATAAAGGGGCAGGTGCCCCTCCATGCCTGGGTCACCGCTTTAATTGTCTCAATGAAAAGCTGCATTAATGGGCAATCACGCCCTGGGGGGGATGGGTTTTTGCACGACTGAGGCCCCTGAGCGCTGACCTCGTGCCTCTAAACCATTCTAATTTAACTTGTCTTGTGGTCCATCACTTCTTTTTCACCAGCAGGAGGTCAAAAAGGTTGAAGTAATGGCGGACATGTCATCTTCATTGGGAAAAATAAGCCATGCTGGTGTGTGATCTGCAAAATTCTCCCATGACTTTGTCACAATAAAAAAAAAAACACGCTGTTCGTTTAACTTCCCGAAAATAATTTAGCAGCCCAAATCCAGTTCTACACAAGTTTTCATATACTCGTAGTATGGGAAGGCGACATGGCAAAAACATATTACATCACTTCTTTAGACTAAACCATGAGCCACAAAGTTCTTACGATCTTTTTCATGTTGGTTTAAAGACATCTGCAACTAAATAGTTTTGATACAACTACTCAAAGGTCCAAAAAAGTTAACTGAAGTAACAGGAAAATTAGGTTATTTAAGCAAATTTTATTACACTGACCATGTTAGCAGTTTAAATATCACTATCATTTCAGGTGTTCAGACAAATCATAAAAACATTTAAACAAAAAACATGCACACAAATACAGTGATAAAAATATTTGTGAATTGGTAAATAGTAATAAAAATTAACTCAAGTCAGGATCAAGTTATATATAACGACTATTTTCTTGGGTATCATATCTTTGGCTAGGTAAAATGTCAGAGCATTAGTAAGCTTTCGCTGCTTTTGTTATTGTAGTTAGCTTCAGTGCTTTTTCTGGCTACGGATATATTGCAGCCCTAATGTAGTTTCCATGCTATCTGGATCTGGATCACATTCCATGCCTTTGGAATGTGAAGTGAGAGGCGATTTAAGTGACTTTGAGCATGGCATGGTTGGTGCTAGACAAGCCAAGTATCTGAGAAACTGTGATTTTAATGCACAGCCATGTATAGAATGGTCAGAAAAGGGGACAATACACACTGAGCTTCAGAATTTTGGCAAAAACAACAAGCCTGGATCCATCCCTGCCCTTTATCAATGGTATGGGGAATATTTTTTTGACACGTTATAGGCCCCTTAACACTATTTCTCAGTACTAAAGACGTATCCCCGCCTCCCTACAAGCTATTAGAAGGCTTTTCTAAATGTGTCTAGTTTCTCCCACACTGTACCATTGCTTGCTTCTATGCTTGGTGTGTGTTGTCTGCCTACATTTCCAACCTGATGTTCTTTTTTTGTGTGACATTTCTTTCTATACTTGTACACCACATTACAAGCGAGGTCAACATACCACTGTCAGGGTAAATGTGAGCTGCGAAAACAAGCTGCATTTCTTGTTAACCTTTTCTTTTAAGGTGTTAGCCAGCTAAGCTATATGAAAACATAAAACTGGTTCAAGTCATCATTAACCAACATCTAATCCTGCCTTGGAGATGTGGAAATGCTTTGCTACATTACTAAAAACTGATAAATAGTTTTGTATTATGGTGTGATCTCTCAGCTAATAAAGTGCTAAATATAGGGCAAAGAAATTACAAGCCAATATGCTTGGACAGGAGTTAGCACTTATGTTCCATTAATACATACACAATACAGTGGGCCTTGCATTATTGTGTCCCACGGGAGTAACTCAACTTGCAACAGAAAACACACAGCTCTCTAAAAAATATTCCACAATATAAAGAGCATAAACTACTAAATATTTTTTTTTAGACTGTATAAATTGCACTTACGATAGTCAAGAAAGGCAAAACTGGGGTTATGCATGAGAAATGTTATGGCTGACCTTCCAAACTACTCGTTTTGTTGGCTCCCTCTTTTGATTATATGAGTCACACATCCAAGGTGAGCACATCCCCTGGGAACTGAAAAACTGAAGGCCTCTCTTTGAAATAACCACACCAGTGATTTAGCACAGCTGAGTGTCTTGTGTTCAATAGAAGGGTGAAAAACACCCCCCATAAACCCAACAACACATCAAGAGGAGGAAAAGTAGTGATCTGCGAACATGAGAGTCAAGAAGAACACCAAAACCTCCTATGGATTTGTATGTAGTCCTCTTCACGATTACTGGCACCTCAGTAAAGAGGATATAGTTAAAGTATGTTAAAGTATATAAAAGTATTTAACAGTTACAAATATTAACATAGTTATAATTCATATTTTTGGTAACCTCACACTGAAAAAAAATGAGAAAGTTCCACTATTTAATTGAAGTAAATTTAGCATACGGAAAACATATATCCAGGCTGTAAAAGGCTACGAAATCATCTCTAAAAAGTTTGGACTCAAGCCATTGTCAAACAGATGGAAGAAATAGAAATGCCAACAATGTCCAGCAGTGGTCAACCAAGAATACTTCAAGAGCAAATCCTTAATCATGAGTTAACAAAGGAACTCAGGTTAGCTTCTAAGCAACTAAAGACCGTTCTAACATTTGTCAATATTATTGCTGAGTCAACCATCAGGAGACTACTGAACAACAGTGGTGTGCATACCAAAATCACTGATCTCAAAAAAAGAACACTGCTGCAACAGAAAATAAACATTTTGTGGATGGGCAAACATAATTTTAGAAACATTATGTCTTGAGAAATCAAAACTCTGCACTCCAAAAAACCTTAGCTCATATGTGAAACATGTTGATGGTAGCATCAGCTGTTATCCTGCATCCGGGACAGGATGGCCAGCCATCACTGATGAAGCAGCAAATTTTTAATTATACCCCAAATTTTAAAGGAGAATATCAACACACCTGAATCTCAAGAAAAACTGCATCATGCAGAAAAACTACAGTCCTAATCACACAACATTAAGCCAGCAGTGTGGAAGAACTATGTGTAAAAAAAATAATAATAATAATAAAAAAAAATAATAATAAAAAAAAATAAAAAATAAAAAAAATAATTGGTCCACTTTGTCAGGGCAATATGTGAACTCATTTTCAACATCACAAACAGACCAACCTAAAATGGATACGGCTAAAGATGTCCAGGATACACAATTACTGATGCTTTCTACAGTGATACTGGAACATGGCTATTCTGCTAGCAGAAAAAAGCAACAAGATCCCATCATTTCATGCGATAGCTCCGTGACACTGAGCACCTAACCACTCAAAACTGAAACAGTTTCTGTGATTCAAACCACTGTGTTGCAGCCTGAAAAAAGCAGCAATCAGAGCAAGCAGATCAAAGTCTGATTCACACATGCATCTGCCTAAAAACAGAAGAACTCCAGAGGCAGTCTGTGTCTGAGTAGGTCTGTCATCAGAGCATTGGCACAAAAACAACATTGGGCCATCAAGGGCTCAGCCTTGGCACAGGCTCTGCTGCCTCAGCCAGGGAGAGGCCCGCCAGCCTGCAATGAGGGAGGATTTTCTGAGACGGCACTTCAGCTGCAATAAACTTTTAGAGGATTTGGAGCTGACATTTCCAGTTGTCAGCATGTGGTGTTTGTAAGAGCTGGAGCTCTGCTGGCCCAGTACCAGGGTTACAGAGGTTACAGGGGTTCCTCCCCCCGCACACTTCACTCTGACAGCCCAGCATGAGGGCACTCATTGATCCACACAAATCTCTCTAAATATTACACTATAAAAGGTCACAATTTGGTAGTCAAATTCCACATGGAAAGGTTGCTCTGCTTCTGGGTATAAATGAACATGACTTCAATTAAGCAAAGCACTTTAGATAGAGTACAGTTACAATATTCTACATCTACATTCTACAATTTTCTTTTCTTTAAAGTATTAAACAATGACAAAAGTCACAATTACAGTAAATAACACGTTTGACCAAAATTACCTAACGGCATCTAAACATCTTTAAAATAATTTATCTTGTGGTTAATTTTAAAGCCACTATTATAACATTTAAGCAACATTAAAATCGGATGGCAGCTCTTATTTTTTTTTATTATTATTATTTTCTGCATATGGGCATCAACTGAGCTGCCTAAAATCTAGGCCAGCCTTGGAAGCTCTGCCCAGAACAGAACATGAAAAGCCAAGTACTGCTTGTCAATGATGATGGCATGCCTTTTGACACCATGAAGTGAGAAAATTATTCCTATAAATAGCGTCCCACTTTGCCTTGCACTGCATACATGGTAATGCAATACAAAGATCAGTTTGCCAGACTACCACTTTTTTCAACCAACCCAACTCAACAGTGCACAACGTATAATTTTTCATTACACCAAAGACTTCTGAATGCATATTTAAAAGAACCCATCCTTCAATTTGTTTTGCCAGTCTGACAGCATATATATTCCAATACCGGCCATTATAATGCCCCCTAACCTGCTGCTTAAACCAATACGTTTTCCTGCTTATTTAGTTTATTTAACATTGCTCTTCAGCAAAGCCCACAGACACAAAGTCAACATTCTATCTAGTCATATGTACAGTGGGTACATATGTACAAGAAGTATTCAGACCCCTTTAGAATTTTCACTCTTCGTTTCATTGCAGCCATTTCCTAAAATCAAAAAAGTTCATTTTATTTTTCATTTAATGTACAGTCAGCATCCCATCTTGACAGAAAAGTATTATTATTAATATTATTTTCAGTTTTTCTTTTTAATATTTTTTTTGTAAATGTATTAAAAAAGAAAAACGTAAATATTACATGGTCAGACCCTTATAAGTATTCAGAATCTTTGCTGTAACACTCATATTTAACTCACAAGCTTCTTATTTTCTTATCTTTCTTGAGATGGTTCTACTCCTTCATTGAAGTCCAGCTGTGTTTAATTGAACAGATTAAACTTAATTAGGAACCCGTCTATATAAGATCTCACAGCTCACAGTGCATGTTAATGCATATGAGAATCATGAGGTTGAAGGAACTGCCCAAGGAGCTCAGAGACAGAATTGTGGCAAGGTACAGATCTGACCAAGGTTACAAACAAAATTTCTGCAGCACTCAAGGTTCCTAAGAGCACAGTGGCCTCCATAATCCTTAAATGGAAGAAGAACCCAAAGATCACTGTGGCTGGGCTCCAGAGATGCAGTAGGGAGATGGGAAAAAGTTCCACAAACTCAACTATTACTGCAGCCTTCCAACAGTCGGAGCTTTATGGCAGAGTGGCCTGACAGAAGCCTCTCTTCAGTGCAAGACATATGAAAACCCACACAGAGTTTGCTAAAGAACACATCAAATACTCCCAGACTATGAGAAATAAAATTCTCTGGTCAGATGAGATGAATATTTTTGGCGTTAATTCTAAGCGGTATGTGTGTTGAAAACCAGGCACTGCTCATCACCTGCCCTATACAATCCCTTCAGTGAAACATGGTGGTGGCAGCATCTTGCTATGGGGGTATTTTTCAGCTTTCCGTACCCACTGTATATACACTGCTCATAAAATTAGCGGATATTTCATTATACATTGGGTACGAAAAGTATTCAGACCCCTTTAAACTGATCACTCTTTGTTTCGTTGCAGCCTTTCCTAATTAAGTCCAATCAGTTCAATTAAACACAGCTGGACTCCAATAAAGGTCTAGAACCATCTCAAGAAGGCCAAGAAATGGACAGCTTGTGAGTTAAATACGAGTGTCACAGCAAAGGGTCTAAATACTTATGACCATGTGATATTTCAGTTTTTCTTTTTTAATCAATTTAAGATGGGATGCTGAGTGTACATTAATGAGAACGTTTGTGATTTTAGCAATTGGTTGCAATTAAATAAAGAGTGAAAAATTTAAAGGAGTCTAAATACTTTCCGTACCCACTGAAGGTTATCGCCTAATTTTGAAAGATGCAGACAGACAGACAGATATTTTATTAGAGGATTTTAGTTTATTTCCATTAGCCATAACCCAAATAATAAAAATATAATCATGTTGCATCCTTCTATTCCCAGGAACTGCTATTGGTATAAATGTCAATGACATAGAAACACAACCACGTGTAACATGCCATTAAGATTTTGACCCCAGCCCATTATATGAGTTTCACTGACAGCCAAACCAAGAACGATCTCAGCAGCTCTGACAGACTTGTCTCTAACAGTGCCATAACTTCTGCAGTGAAATGTCTCTGACAGCAGAGCACACTGGCTGGCTATTGCTCACCTCCTCACTGTTCTCTGGAGGCAGCTTTAGACTTTTCTCTAGCTTATTTTCCACATTTGTCAAGCGGAGACTGGAGCGTCATGATGAGACCTCTGGGGCTCAGGCGCTACTTACACTGCATGAGAGGTATTGAAGTGCCAGAAGGGAGGCAGTGAATCACCAAGGGGCTGCAGAACAGAATGCTAGAGGAAAGGAAGGAACTGGCAGAGATGGAGAGAGAGGGTAGTCATACATCCTCCCCTGCTTTCCACTGAGGCTGGACCTGAGGGACGGAAATCTAGCGCACTGCAGTTAATGGAATGTGTGGGATGCCTTTAAAATGTCTGAAATTGCAGCAATTTTAAATGCAGCACTACAGTTCTAACAGTCATTAGTGGATTTGGAATAACAGTTTGTGGAGGTAATTCAGTGCTAAGCATGTCAAGGGCACCACACAGTTTACCGAGGTCACAATTCGATGGTGGTGCACAGAAGCTACATTAGGTAATTGCTTTCTGGCTCCGTGCCCCTTCAAATCACTGCACTCAAGATTGACTGTAAACAATTCTGTTTTCGCTTTCATTATTGTTAGCGCTCATCTCATTGTCTCACTGTTAAAACAAATTATCACCCCTGCCATGGAAGCATGCCTGATCATGAGCGTAGAGAGAGAAAAGTTTTTATCCTTAAAAGGGGAACATAAAAAAAATAATACACAGGTAGTGTAGAGATGCCAGCCTGGAATTGGACCCATATTTCAACAGAATAGACAAAAATGCTACATGTCTGCCAGAACTAATTCTTTTTTGGCAGTATAATGACCATCTGCCTTGCTCTAGATAAATCACGTAATGTCATGACGGGCTGTGTAATAAATTAAAACCATTTGAAAGCCTGTATGTTCTTGTCTGCACTCCACTCCTACTAGATTACTGAAGCACATGGATCATGTTTCAGATGTTGAAGTGGAGGCATAACGATGACTACTTAGGACAGTCACGATAACCATAATTACACAAAGACATTACACTCTAATATCTTCACAGCACTCAGGATGACAGTTTGTGGCAAATATGTTTATATCGGTTCCAGATCTGACTCGTCTTAAAGAGGATGTCAAAAAATGTCCTTTTACATTCTTACTGTAAGATCAATCCAAATCCAGCAGAGGCGCTTATTAACAGAAAGCAATACAAGGCAAACTGATACATCTATACAATGACACTGTATTCTGTATTATTCTACTCACTATCATGTTTCTTTTCAAAAAATTTAAGTGACTGACAGCTTTACGACCACTACTAAAAAGTACTGGCATTTCTGCTTACCATCTTCTGTTTCCTGCCAAACAATGCCCTCTAGGTTGACACTAGTGCCAGGTTCACAGGGGCCCAGACATTCTGGCTCTGTAGCAAGAGCCACATCTGATGTGTTGACGGCGACTGAGCGTGTCCGAACCATGATTTGTTCACAAGGGGAGGAGATGTCAGTGCTGCCAACCGGAGCGAGGAGATGAAGAGGTGGTGGGGCTGGTGTAGAGACTGGGGAATCCATCTGCACACAGACATGAGAGAGAGGCTGGGTTTAGGTTTCGGTGAAGAAAGGAAAACATCTATTAATCGCTATCGCTAAAATATTGCTGGTGGTGGATCACTCTCAGCACTCCTCTTGTTAAATATTTCACCTCCCAGACAACGGGGGTGATCACAGCTAACAGGACTACTCTGTAGTACTTGCAGTACTCACACTTACTCATAGAAAACAGATGGACAGCATTTTCTACATCACGTTTGGCACCCGCACTTGAGAAATTATGCAATAACTATGCAGCTGCTTTACTGAACTTGAATCAGGGTTGAGTAATTATTATTCATAGCACACAACACTTAGCTAAGTGTACAGCACACAGCACTACAAGGCAACACAGCAGTGTTTCCAACCTTCCATTGTTTCTAGAGTAATCTGATTTCACAAGAGTGCATGTTTATTTGCATTGGAACTCATCTAATTAGAGGTTTTAAAATTCTACTTACATTAGGCTTAGGGTAAGAAGATCTTGTTACTGTCAAAATTAAGCACTAGGCTGTGAGGAAACCACACATGGACAACCCAGTAATAGGATACATATGTATACAGCATCCAGTAATTTATTTCACTGGGAATAATATTTCACTTCACCTCTAGAAAATTAAGAGCTTACCCTTAAAATAATATCTCAGTCACTGATAAACATGCACAAGCTACTGAACCTGTATTTAAGCAACAGATTCCGAAAGGGAGTGTGTTACTGTGAATAACCTCATGGCTGTGATCGCAGATAATACACAACTTTGAGTGTTATATTGCTTTTATACAACAGCTTTAAAAACAAAAACAAAACACAAATAAATAATAATACAATTAAAAGAAGCCCCAAATTTCATACCGAATATGCTTTAATACTGACAATACCTTTCACCAAAAAGTTTGTTCGCAACTCTTGGAGCGGTTGCTACGCAACAGTAACAATTCCCTACACTGCAGTAACACAGTATGCTACAAAAGGCATGTGGTTCTCAAACTGTGCAACATTTACCACTAGTGGTACATGAAGAAGCATGAGGTGATGCACCAGATGACCTCAGAAAAACTATTTAATACAACTTACTTACAAATTAGTTTTCAGACTTCACACTTTAGTTTTAATGAAAGTTATTTTCGTTTTGTCTTTAAAAATACTCCTACCCCATGGGCTGCACAGACCTGGAGTTCAATATGGATACACTGTGCTGTTTTTGAATTTAGAGTTTTCCTAAAACATTATGGAGTAAGTCTTTTGCATTTGTCTGAAAAAAATAGTTGAAAATAAATGCTTCAAACAAATTGACCTTGTCGTGTGATGTAAGTTTCAGTTTGGGAAGCACCTTTTGTGAGACTGAGGAAGAACCAAAGCCACAAAGGGCTTTGGGCTGTGAAATACCCAGTACTAGTAAATATATAAACAGTAGCAATGGGTGACAATGGGTGGCACGTGATCTAAAAATAAACACAATAAAATAAAATTAAAATTAAACAATACAATTTAGTTAATTGATAAGGTTAATCCGTTATATGTATATGTTATATGATTCTGTGCACAAAGCTTGTTTGACTTGGCGAACATCTGTGGAGTGATGTCAACTCTTCGCAACCAATGAGATTGTAAAGGGCTGAACTAATAGTAGTATACATTTCAATAATAGCAAAACAAGTCAGAACCATAGCTTTGGTAGGTTATTTGCGTACCCTAATTAAGGCTGAACTAACAGAAGACTTCACATACAACAAAATTAGGTAGTGCAGTCAGATGCAGAAGGAAAAACAGTAACGCATTACCATTACCAACATTCCCTGGCAGTGAAATTATTCACAAGTATATCAGGAACAACATTCTTTAATAGTCAGAGATCAGTACTGAACTTGGTATGAGACAGGCAGTTAAACAAGTTTCTAAGCATTTTTCATACCACAGCAACCATGAATAATGAATTAGTGAAACTAAGCAATATTAGAGGTGAAGAATGACACTAACCTGAGCTAAAATATGAATCAAAACGTGAAAAGATCTGAATCACGTGACACTTTGGTTACCACTTGTAGTAGGGGGTGTGACTAGCACGTCATCACTCTCTTTTGTAGAGGAAGTGTGTTGTGGTAGACCATGTCAAAAGCAGAGCTTAGTGTCAAAATAAGATTTGTACAAATCCTTAAAATGGAGCAGATGGAAAAAGTGTTGAGTATAAAAAAAAAACAACTAGGAATAAGTAAAAATGCATGTTGCGTTGATGTTTTTAACCACAAAAAACAAAAAAAACCACAAAGGCAGAGGTGAGAATCTTGAATCACCTCTGCACTGTTGGCCAATATACTATACAAAGTTACTCAATAAAATTTTCTAAATATAGTTCCTTAAACAGACATTATGTACACATATTGTTATACACTACTCACAAAAATTAGGAAATACATCAAAATGAAATATCTAACCCCTGTATGTGTATGTATATGTATATATATATATGTGTGTGTGTGTGTATGTGTGTGTGTGTGTGTGTGTGTGTGTGTGTGTGTGTGTGTGT
>JAVSBV010174037.1:0-13643 GCA_033117975.1 Parotocinclus spilosoma | reverse complement strand
ATTCAGAGCCAACACCCGGATGAAGAGAGGCTAAGTAGGCCCCGAGAACCGAACAGTGTGTAAATCGTGAATCGTGCGAGGAGCGCGTGAGTATGAAACGGGAAAACCCTCAAAAGTGCACCTACATAAATAAATACCTCCGGGGGTTACCCGCCCATACCGATCCTCTGGCTCTAAATGCCCTCAGATCTCACCAGCTATATCTGGGGCGCACGGGCGCCATTGGTCAAACGCGCGCACCGGACGGAGATGAAACCCCGGTAGAACCACGATGACCCCGCACCGAACAACGCTTAACACCACGCTTTTATAGGCCATGGCTCAGCTATTCAGGATCGGGACATGATTAGAGACAGTGGATATAAGCCGCCTCACCGATAGTTCTGCAATGGCGACCGGCGAGGACGACCGAACGATCCGAGGGAAGGTAGGAACCCTAACAGTTCTTAGTCATGTTGTTAGGTTCTTTTCAACGACTATTTGGCTTATAATTCAGAGATATATTTTTATCATTGTGCCCAAAAATTACGCTCTACTACTACTACTACTGCTCTAAATTCACTGCGCTCTACAGACGAGTGAGAACAGTGAGAAGTGTCCAGTCACAATATACAGATGTTGTCACATTAGGTTGCTTAGTTAGAATGAGTAGCCTTTGTTGATGGAAGTTTAAACTACTCTATGTTTGTTCCTCTGTATCGATGAGTGGGATACGGGGGTGGGGTGGGGAGTCGCATTAGCTGAGTGCAAAAGAAAAGAATGAGCAGAGCTATACAAAAACAAAGCAGCAACAAAGCAAAGACAACTGTATTTTCAGATTGTTTTTCGATGGCAGCACATCATATAATACATTTCATACAAAGGGTAAATTTAAAGTAGTGCATTTGCTGACAAAGCAGAGGGATATGGTGTCACCCTAGCAATGCGACGTTTGCAGTGCAGATCATTGACATTATTTTAGTGCTGCTAACCTAGAGCCATAAAAGCTAGTTCTTTTTAAAAAGCCGTTACTTCCATCATTACCTGTGCTGCTTGCTTTGAAAAAAATGTTTTTTCAAAAGAATTGGAAAAAAACGTGTTTTTGCAAAGCAGTAAAGCACAGTTTCCCCTTTAAAATTAGAATTTTGTCATCAGTGCAAATGAAAGTTTCATTTTGGGACCATTGCATAACCATGGGAAACATGTAAGTCCAGTTTGGGAAATACAGCTCAATTTAAAAGCTACTCATTAAGTTACAAATTGATTTTCAAATTAAATATTAAAAGTACTTTAACAAATGTTCACGGTTAATTAAGTTACTTTATATTAAATTGGATTTTGAGCTCGAAATTGCATACATGTATGGGTGGAAAATTTCAATTCAAACTCAGATATACACTGCCCATTTCTTTTCATTATGACATTGGTGTTCACTTACTGGCCACTTTATGAGGTGTACTTTGTAGAACTGGGTTGGACCTTTTACCTTTAGAACTGGCTTAATTACTCATTGCACACATTCACAAAGTACTGGAAACATTCTTCTGACGTTTTAGTTCATATTGAGAGGATAGCATCACGCAGTTGCTGCAGATTTTTCACCTGAACATCCATGATGCAAATATCCCTTTCCATGACATTCCAAGAGTGCTCTACTTGGTTGGTGAATGTGGAGGCCATATAAGCAAAATGAACTCTTTGACGTGCTCAAGAAATCAGTTCGAAATAATCTGATCTTTGTGGTAATGACACATAAACCCTCTAAGAAGATATTATTCAATGAGCAGCAGTTCTCTTGGTGAAAATGCCTTGTTGATTACAGAGGTCAGAGGAGCATGGTCAGACTGGATCAAGCTGAGGCAACAGCAAGGCAACAGCAACCCAAATATCACTGGTTATTTATTTGCATTAACAGGTAGTTTATCGGGCCGACTTAATAAATAGCCACATGATCATATTTGAGTTCAATTTGATTTTCATTACAAATTTAAAAAATGAATCTACAAATTAAATTAGTTGTATGTATAGAAATGTGTATAGAAATTATTTCTATTTTGGTACTAAAATTGTGACCCAGATAATGAGCTAACTAAATATATTTGCCCTGCCCCGTCAAATAGAAACATTCAGATGCATAGACACGCGCATTAATAACAAACATTTATTCATTATCTTCCACTTAATCCACACGGGGTCGCGGGCTAGCGGGTGCCCACCCGGCAACTCTGGGTGCAAGGGCAGGAACGACCCTAGACAGGGTGCCAATCCTTCATAGGACACACACGCAGTCACACACAAAGGCCACCAATTAACCTTACACGCATGTATTTGAACTGTGGGAGGAAACGAGAGTACCTGAAGTAAATCCACACAGAGCATGAGGAGGTCATGCAGACTCCACACAGAAAATACTCAGGTCTCTCCACTCTGGGACTAAACCTGGGACCTTCTTGCTGTGAGTCAGAGGTGCTACCCACCGAGCCACCGTGCTGCATTTATCAATACCAAACATTTGTATTTATATGGCATCAACAGGGCATGTTCACTCAAAGTCCTGCCGCTCAATGGCCAAATTAGATCTTTTTTGGATCAGACTCTGTAAACAATAAAACTGGCTGTACATAAAAATCCCAGTAGATCAGCAGTTTCTGAATTAATCAGACCAGAACGTCCAGCACAAACAACCATGCCAATCACTTGTACCACCTTTCTTTTCCATTCCGGTCTTTGAACTTTAGCAGGTAGTCTGGACTCTGTAGGTAGAACAGCAGGTGGCGCATGCGTGCGCGTGCACTTGGTGTGCAGCTTCAGTTGATCTGCAGATACGAAACACACGCTCAGTTAAACCGTTCATTTATTTGCTGCACAATGTCAGACCGTAACACAAAGTCTAGTTTAGTCAGAGGAGTTAAGGTGGTTGTGTTAAGTGTGTTCTTGTTATTACTCTTTGTGTTTCTCGTGGCGACCGTCAGGACTTTGACGTTAGAGGTAAACGCCGGACTTGAGCTCGCACAGTGGGAGAAAACCAGAAATATATCACCCGAAATAAGCAAACAACAGAGGAAGGAACTGCTGACAAACCTCAAAGGTGGGTTTATGTCCCTGTATACACAATAGCATAAAGCTTTTAGCAAATATTTTGTGTATTAAACGATTTAACATATGGCTAATGTTTGTAGTGTAACAAAGCAAATCTCATACAGGTACACGAATCATTTCATTGTTACTCAAATGATTCCCGTGATTCACTGAAACGACTCGTGTTGATTCGGACACACCCCTTTTAACTTTTAACACGAGTTTATTAATCAAAGTCCCTGAAATACGAAGAAATATATTTAATAATGTTTTTAACAAATGTTTTATTCCTTCTAATCGATCAGTGTAAATATACAAATGATTCCCGAGTTCTTTACAAATAATTACTTTGTTACATCGTTCCAGTACCCATCCAATATGTAACTGTTTTATTCAGGTGCGTTTTCATTTTTTAAGAATTTATGAAATAGTTGATCCACACTTTTCAACAACTTATAAAACACTCTAATATCGGCTGTGTTCTAGTTGCAATGTGTTAAATCCAACATAGACCTTTGTTTAACTTTGTCTTCCTATAAATAACATTTTTTCTATTTATTTTTCCTTGCTTATATTAATATATTTTTCTTGATTTTTCTGTTTCGGACACATCAGAGGCTATTCGCATCCCTACTGTGTCGTTCTCAGAGACTCTACAGAACACCAGCGCTCTACAAGAGTTTAACCATCTTCTGGAAAGAGGTTAAACTTTACTGTGCTTCATAATACTCAGGGCATATTTTATTTCAAGAAGTCCTGTGATATTGATCCTTTACTTTACTATATAGTATTAATTATTTCCGCACAACTGTAAGTGACTTCTGTGCGTTTCTGTCCGTCAGCCTTCCCAACAGTCTTCTCATCTAGCCTGGTTAAACATGAGGTGGTGGGGAATTACAGCCACCTGTTTACCGTGCCGGGTACTGATCACAAGCTGGCACCTTACATGCTACTGGCACACATTGACGTGGTGCCAGCCAATGAGGCCGATGGATGGGAGGTGCCTCCGTTCTCTGCCCAGGAGCTGAATGGATTCATTTATGGAAGAGGGACCATAGATGATAAACAGTCTGTCATGGTATGGGGAGGCCTGTAGGAGCAGTTTTTGTTGGTTAAAACACTATGAATCCAGTACTGAATGTGATCACTTCTGCCTGTGAAGGGGATTCTTCAAGCACTGGAATACTTACTGAGGCGAGGATACGTTCCACGTCGAGGGTTTTACATCGGCCTGGGTCACGATGAGGAGGTCAGATGCTCACGTAATTTTTGTTCACTACATAGGAGTGCATGCTTTATTGACTCACATTATCTTACCATGCCCCCTTTTTTTATGCCTGACAATATTGTTAAACACTAAAACAGACTATGGACACATTGATTAATTATTTTCATATTTTTACTTAAACTGGGACCTGTTATTTGATAATTTGAACAAATAATGACGTTTTCAAAGGGTTTACTAGAGTTTACTTTTAAGTTCACAAGTACACAAAATAGTGAAGCAGTTATTCCTTTATTCATCCATTATATTGCAGTCTTGATTGACATGATTGATGATTTACATTGTTTTGGCTTTCACATATTTCACTCTAAACTATCTATGAAATGCATGTCATAGATTTACAAACATTGCTTCAACAGAAAGCTTTTATTACTTTTGTAATAATTTAATACAAACCCAGAGATGAAACCGTATTAATGCAAATTATATTTGATTCGATATTTTATTAAGAACAGTATGTGCATGGTATTATGTCATGTGCCAGGCAAGTTGTCAAACCATTACACATGATTTACACTGAATAATTGTATATTTATGTGAGGGAATCTTCTGTTTCGCTGTAGTGAGCAAGGCCATATAAGTGAGTGTCCAAAATCATTTGCAATTCTGTTTCCACATAATCTGATTTAGGCTATATATAGGGTGTAAAATGCAGTAGCTATTAGATGTATACAGTGTATGTACGTATGTGTGGTGTATTCAAATTATGAGAATCTAAATAATCACACATTTAACCCTTAACTAAATATTCCTTATTACTTCAGCACCAAAAACAGAAGTAACAAAACCATACCTTAGAAATAAACCAAACTTCTACCCAACAAGTCTAAATAATCCAAGCAAGTCAAACATCAATTACTTGATCATCACAAGCACTGCCTTTTTATTTAAGTTCTGAAAAAGGTGCTTTCTCTATTGATGATCCTTGCATTTCTGTGACATATCTAGGGCTTTTTTTCTCAAGACCTGCTTAGTTAATTCAACTTTCACTACCTAATTATGGTGAGTGTTACCCTTGCAGCTCCTGGAAGGCCTAGACAATGAGAGCTTTGCTTTATTATCAGCCTGGAAGGAATACTTCTAACTGGATAATGACTTCTCAGATTTTAACCCTGTCCGTTACAAACTTAACAATAAGACTATTTCAATATATGAAATGTGTTCTATATACACAATATATATTATACAAACAATGTAGTTCATAGAAGGCGCTAAAATTTTGCCACTGGTAGTGTTTAAAAAATAGTCGCATCCCATACAAATACCAGCAATGTGATGAATATTGTTAAAAATGAAAAGTTTTTATGAGTTATTAATGCAGACATTATGACAGCCATAGTTTTAACTAAACAAAATGTGTTAATCACCTGCTTGCAGATGACCATGATTTTACACATACATTTCAAGCCAAACAACTGCCCCTGTCTTACTGAAATATTTCATATGTTGTGTGTAAAGGTGAATGGTTATGCTGGAGCAGTGAATATTGTGAAACTGCTAAAGAGTCGTGGTGTGAAGCTGCAGTTTATTCTTGATGAAGGCCTTGCAGTGCTGGATGGAATTATAAATGGCCTTGACGGACCAGCTGCTCTGTAAGATAATGGTGCTGAGCCATTGTGCTTTAATATAAAAGTACCAGGGTGGAGGAATATCTCACTGATCATGACCTCATATTCCATAAAATGAATCACCTTCAAATTTGCATTTATCCAAGGATCGGTGTCAGTGAGAAAGGTCAAGCCACTGTGAAGCTAAGTGTCAGTACCAAACCAGGACATTCCTCCATTCCCCCAAAGCAGAGCAGCATTGGCATTTTGGCTGCAGCTATAACGAGGTAACCCAAGAGCCTAAGTAATATTGTTAATATACCTTATTCTTACAGATAATTTCCGTATTTAGTTCTTACCCTATATTTAAGTTATGTTAATTGTCATATATGGACTCTTAATTATTGTCCTTTTAAAATAAAGCAGAGAAGTGTAGTGCTTGTGGTATGTCCTAATAATTGTATCACTTTTTTTTTTTTTTTTTTTTTTTTTTTAGATTTTGCAAGTTTAATGTTATATAAAAAATTTGCTACTGATTATCGACATTGAAAGCTGCAATATATAGTCTTTTGGTCTGTGTTAATGTTTTTTACTTTTAAACAACAACTTTTGAACTGCAGCCCCGAAACCATTCTTGGTCACAAGTTCTTTTTTTGCATCTCTAGTCTCACTTGTTTTCTTCTTTATCTCTTTTGTTCTTTAATCTGACCAAGCTGTAACACTAAGTTATGCTAGGCTAGGCTAGGCTAGGCTTGGCTTTGGTGAATGTTATGCTTACCCAGCATGCTTTGGCATCAACGTTCAATGTAGCGCTCAGTTTGCTGCCTGTACATTACAGCTGATATGAAAACTTCATACAGTACAGGAAACTAAAGATGGTATACCACATGAATCTGTATACCGGCCAGCACTAATGCAGTGTTTGTTCCATCTGCAGGCTAGAGGAAAACCCAATGCCCAGATTGTTTGGCTACGGTCCTGAGCGAGGCACATTTGAACACCTTGCACATAAAGTAATTCTGTCACATCCATTGTACATCCACATCCTTCCACAGACTTTGTAAAACAGAAAGCGAGTGCATTCTGGCATTTTATGTGTTTGTAAATGAATAATTTGTCATATCTTGTCATTTGTGTTGCAGTTTGGCCTGCCTCTTAAATTTGTGATGTCCAATTTGTGGCTTTTCACTCCCCTCCTGAGCAGGTAAGGATGTCTCTGTAAATTTTTTTTTTTTTTATGTATTTGAGATACAGGTATGCCCTGCATGATTCCTGTTCATATAATTTGTATAATTATTATGTAATACAAAAGGTTCAGTGTTTCAAAGTTGCAAAATATGTGATTTCACAGAGCATGTAGTGGATGATAAGTAATATTGTAATAATTTGTATTTTAAATGCATTGATGATGAAAAATATTTGCAGCAAGTATAGAAAATAATTTTTGATAAATTACTAGAAACTTATATTTGAGATAATAAAGTGATGATGCCACACAGGCCCATGGTCCCGGGTTCTGATTGCTTTCTCTTTTGAGTTTTCAACTAGTACATGCACTTACTGAGTACTTTATTTGAAAACACCTGTACATTTACTCATTCAGGGAATTATATTCAGCCAAGTATTCACAGTGCAATAAATAAAATGAAGTAGACACAAGACTTCAGGTCGTGCTCACATAAGCCATTAGCAAGAAAGTTAGAACATCCAGTTCTTCAGACAAAAAATGCCTTGTTGATGAAAGAGGTGAAATGGAGATGGTCTGGTTTGAGCATAAAATAAATGCTATGTTAGATCCAGTAACCACCCTGTACAGTTGTGGTGAGCAGAAAAGCAGCTTAGCATGTACAACATTTTGGACCTTGAGGCCAGTGGACAACAACAGTAAAAGATCACCTGAGGTTCCACTTCTATCAGCGAAGAACTGAAACCTGAGCCTGCAGTGAGCACTGTTCACGTAAACTGTTCAATTTTCTTTAGATGGTAGGTTCAGAAAGTGGTGCCAAGTGCAGGGGAGCTGAGATCCATGTACCAACTTACAAACTGATTTCATGAGCATGACAAGTGTTCAGTGGACTTCCCAGTCACTAGATTTAAATCCAAGGGAAGATGGAAGATTTGCAGCCTGAAAATGCACTTGAAAAATCGGCAGGAACTGTTCGATACAATCATGTCAACATGGTCTTGAGCAGAATTTCTAAGAAATGTTTATAATATTTTGTATAATTCATGCCATGAACAATTTGGGTTGTTTTAAAAGCATGTCCAGTATTTGTCCAGTGATTTGAGTGTGCGAAACCCTGGGAAGGACTGATGACCTTTCCAGGATCTTTTTTTTTAATTGTCCCCACGATAAGCTTCAGACCTACCAAACTTTCACCAAAATAAGAAACTAAATTAAATGAAGTCATTAAGAACAGATTTGAGTGAGAAAAAAGAACAGTATAAAAGCCACACAGAAATGCACAAACTAGACACAACATTACTTCACAACAAAGTAAAACACAACACAGAGACAGAGACATGCTGTGTATACATATACACAGTGAAGCTTTTTTCCTCTCATGTATCCAAGCTTGAAGTCAGAGCACATGGTCAGCCAGCCAGGGTTAAGTACGTTGCTCAAAAGCTCATCCAGTTGCTGCTTAGTAGAGACAGTATTTCAACCATGTAATCCACTGCTCAAATGCCTAACCACTGAATCCACCACAGTGACCTGTTGAAGAGCCAGAGGAATTATTAGGGATATAGATAGTTTTAATATTTAACATATACTGACTAAAGAAAGTCCTGCAAGGTAATCATTGGATATTTTGTATAAGGTACACCATAAAAATAAACAGTCTTTTCATCATGGGTGAGTTTAGCAATGAAAAGTTGCAGGGAACAAATGAAATGTAACATATTTCTACAAATTTGTAGATATTACAATACTGAAATTTTGTTAATGGGTATTTAATGGCTGTAACATGCTCTGGATGTGATGTCAGTCCTTTTCCCAGCCCCTCTTCTTAGTCACAACTAGTACAAATCATTACTTGAGTGAAACTTGACTCCCAGTTTTTAAGATATCAACTCCATTCCAGCTCCAGATTGTACAGTCTGATGAATAGAATCTGCTTGAATACAGCTGTTGGATCAGACATTGGGTTTCTGCAAAGCGTTTTCTAAAATGAATAGGCAAAAGTGATACAAATATGGGCCTACCAACCACGTGGGCTACAACGTTGTGGTAGCCTAGCGTTTAAGGCACTGGACTCTGGACCAGAAGGTCCAGGGTTCAAATCCCAAATGTGCCACAGTTGGGTCCTTAAGCAAGACCTTTAACCCACAATTGCTTGGATTGTTAGACTGTATGAATTGTAAGTCGCTCTGGATAAGGGCGTCTGCTAAATGTAAATGTTAAACAATTTAAACCATCTAAAATACCATTGGAACTGCCTAGCAACCTCATGGGAAACCATAAAAACCACCTAGCAACACCATAACAACTACCTAGAACCCACTTACCAAAACCGTTGCAACCACCTAGCAGCAGTATCCTCCATCTACCAAAACTGTTACCACCACGTGGCAATAGTCTAGCATCTGGAGTTCACTTTAGTTGCATAACCATTCTAAATTTACTTTAATTTGCACTTTTCTATTTTATTCGTTTTATCATTACTTTTATTCAGTTGTCTATTAATCAGTAAAGAAACACTGGAACTTTATGCTATCTGAACAGTTGTGTTGTTCACTAGGGTCATGGAGAGAACACCTGAGATGAATGCTATGGTGCGAACGACCACAGCAGTCACTATATTTAACTCTGGTGTAAAGGTAAAAAAATATATATTTTATGTTATTCTCTTATTACACCTATTCAGGATGTGAATGAATATTCCTCATTCCTTTTCTTTACACAGGTTAATGTTCTCCCATCACATGCTGAAGCTTTTGTGAATCTACGCATCCACTCTGCACAAACGCTTCAGGAGGTCTGAGATAACAGTGATGTGAACTCTGGTTTAAAGCAGGGCAATGTTTCGTTTTCTGAAATATTGATCCACTTTTCATCAGTTATCTCCTTAAATGAGCTGAGATAAATTCTCCTGAAATCACGTTTATGACCTAATATATCTCCAGATGTTCCTTAAGGTATTTACCCCCTCTCTTTTCTTCTGTAGGTGCTGGATCTGATAGAGTCCATTGTATCAGATGATCGTGTTAAGGTGGACCTGGTGACAGGCTTTGACCCTCTGCCGATAAGTTCCTATGATGAGCAGTCGTTTGGCTATCAAGTTATTAAGAGGACTGTGTTGGAAATGTTTCCTCAGGTCACTGTGGCTCCAGGTGAACTCTTTGTTCAGTTTGTTCTTGATGTTTGGGAAATATCTATTGACTTTAAGACTTCCTTATATCCGTTTGATAAGTAGTCTTTATATAAGCTGTACTGTATTTTAACATATCTGTGTAGAGACTAAATCATTATCTTTATCCAAATTATAAACAGACACACAATCCCATTTTAGTAGTAATAATGGTAATATTAATTATACAGAACCTGCATTGAGACATTCAACATGAAATATTCAAATAAAACTTTATAAAATGGTAATGCTAAATAAAAGTGGGTTATTGGACATAATACAATCATAAGACCATTTTAGAAGAAAATCTATGACAGTGATTGAGTGTGCATTCAGTGAAATGTAATTGGATATTGAAATACTTAAATCTATCTAAGGCAGGACAATACAAATAGATAGTTAAAGAAGAAGTTAAACAGGAGTTAAAATGTTAATTAACATGGTATGTAAAAACAAGATGCAGTTAGCATTATTTAGAAATTAAGAGAAAGATTACTCAAGGCTCGAGTCCAGAGAAATGCTAATTTAAAAAGCTTTTTTGTCGTTGTTTAATGCTTTTTTTAGAGAGCAAGTAGCTCTCAGCTCCTCGAGGAGAGAATTTCCAGAGCTTCTGGCAATGATCGCTAAATGCTGCTTTCCCACTCCTATCTCCTATCACAGCATATCATCTATGTGTAGGAGCAAAAAATTGTGACATTTAAAAATCAGTAATATAATCATACAATTATTTAAAGACACAGGTAACCAGTGGAGTGCTGGTGTAATATAATCCCACTTTGTATTATGGCTGAGGACCTTAGAGCAGCATTCTGAACTTTCTACAGGTTTGTTGTATAACAATTAAATAAGGCAGCTCATTAAACTGGATTAAACATTAAACTGGTTTCACAGTACTGTCTTCATAATATTGTCAAAAATACAAAATGCACTTCAGCTGTGGTTTGTGCATGATGAACTGCCAGCTTTGTGTTGATCCATTCACTCTAACCTCTTCTACAGTCATGTCAAGTTTGAAAATATATGACATTTTTGTATAAAGGAAATTAACTTGTTTTTGTGGCACAGCATTATCAATGATTAGTCTGGTGATAAACATCAGCTCAGTACAGTATCAGCTGATGAAGGCATTTGGAAGGGGGTTAGAGAGTGCATTAGATAAATGAACACTAATCAGTATCTGAAGAAAGATTACTTTGTGTTCTCTTATCACTCATAGCTTTTGTACATGCTAATATAATAAAAAAAGACATACATAATCTAGGTAAGTAAGTTCTACAGTAAGTGAGCTAAAGTGATCTACTGTAGCATTGACCACCTGCTGTGTAGGAATAAAAGACGTAACAATATCAGAAGTAGTGGATATATGGGCACATCCATATCCAGTAATGAAAACACAGTTAAAATCAGTTGTTATCCATTAAATTATTTCCCTAAAATTCCCTTAGATTAGCATATAAGAATAAGCATGATAGGGCTGCACCAAATATATTTTTATATACAATATATTGATTATTGGAACAAATAATCAATTATTCAGTTACCAATGAAATCTTAAGTAGCTATCAGCCTACATTACATTTAGCTTGAGGTAGCTTTTTCCATTTTGTATAACTACCACTGAAAACGTTCATGCTAATGCTAATATAAAAGCAAAAAGAAAACTCCAATACATTTCTCCTGTCAAAATGTAAAACAACAAACAGCAATACATTTTAACAGAACAAAATCAGTTACTCAATATCTCCAGCCACAAACGCGAGGATGCACAAATTTGGCATCCAAACAGTGGTGAGCATTTGTATCAACCCTCTTCTCTTTCCAAGCCTGTTCACAAATAACGTTTGTATCAAACATGGGCACTTTCCATCTCAACAGTAACCCTTCGCTCAATTCCCCTGTATGTTCAAATGTTCACAGAGAGCTCAAGGCAAACAGAAAACTGTTCTCCTATTTTTGCCAAATTTGAACGCTCTGATCTGTGTCGTCTACTGTTTACTGCAAACACTATTTGGAATGATTATTGTGAACAATAGTTATTGCATCTCCGTTCCAACTTGTATCTACTTGATCCAACTGCTTGTAACACGGTTCCAACCCATAATCGATTCAGGAGAGCATGGATTTCGGAAGAGAAAATGTTACAGCTTATACCATGAAGTAAGAAGGCTTTTAACATTAGCTAGCAGAGCTTACTTGCTAAGATGAATGTAAAGTGCTAATGTAAAATCATTCCTACTTAGGGTGTTTGTAAATACCTACAGGGGTTAGACAAAACTGAAACTGAAACACCTGGTTTTAGACAAAGGTTTGGCTAGAGCAGCCCGGCCGTGTATATTGACCCTGTGGATCCCGACGGACAGTTCTGGTGGAAGCAGGAGAGTTGAGGTGCACATTTAATTCTGGTGGTTTTATGTTTTTTGGATACAATCCGGTTAGCACCCGAACATCCCTTTCAGACAGCTTCCACTTGTATGTCACCCATAATGCTGTGTGCATTGCAAAAATTTTAAGCAAAACTGTGCTTTAACCCTGCTAATTGAACCTTCACACACTGTTACTGGTGCAATTAATAAAGATTGGCCACCAAGCTGGTCCAATTTAGCCATGAAACCTCCCACACTAAAATGACAGGTGTTTCAGTTTCACTGTCTAACCCCTGTAGCTCATATCATAATGGTGACAACCCATTTCGTTTTGAAATATCCCCTAATTTTTGTAAGCAGCATATTTCTATAGAGGCAACAATCAGAATCAGAAAATCTGTGTGAACATGCGGGGGTAGTGGACACATGCATTCGTTAGGATGCATCTCATATCACATCCTGCACAATAGTTTGCAAACTAGTAGTTAACAGCACCTGTACTTTACACTTTACTTGGGTGTTGGCTAGATAGAAGCAGCATAACAATTTACATGTGTGAAGATACGAATGTGAGATAATTTACAGCAAAGACTGGATATGACAAAAGGTGGTCCAAATTCATTGTTACTATATTGCAAAATATTTAGTTAGGGTTGTAATGATACACAATTGTAATCGGATTTGATTCAAGATCGGATTCGATTCGTGATTAACATTTTTTTTTAACGAGTCTTTGTAAGCAATAAGACATTTAATCACATACCATTTTTATTTCTGAACTTTATGCAATGCAAAACAATACAAAACCTCTTTTTAAAACTCTTTATTTGTGCGTAATTTTAAGATACAAAACAATCATTTGGTATAGGCAAACAGGTCACAGTTTTTAATAAAAAACCTCTTGTACACTTTTTTTAAACAAATCAAAGAGTTCCCTGCGACTCAAAGGAAATGGGGGCAGTACGGTGGCTCGGTGGGTAGCACCGCTTGCCTCACAGCAAGAAGGTCCCGGGTTCAATCCCAGGGTGGAGCGGCTTGG
>JAVSBV010174006.1:0-12500 GCA_033117975.1 Parotocinclus spilosoma | reverse complement strand
CCTTACATCATCTTCTTTTATCCAAAAGGATAATGGAGATACATTATTACAATTTTAAAATGTAAAAGGTAATTACATTTCAGATCATCTTATACACCTTTCATTATTACTATGGGTTATAATTAAATTGATCTAGTTATTATAGGCGCGTAAAACGACCAAACGCACCTGCAGTTGTCCATCAGGAGAAAACATCAGTCCCTCCCGCGGCAACTCTTCAGCTAATTTAACCTCATTTAGAAAAGGAAAACCGATTCCTTAAAAACCGAAATATTAGAGACTTCCAACGGGCACAGAAACACCGCGTCGCAATGCGCAGGCCCTGTGACCGCCACAGGACTGTGAGAGTCTCCGCTGCACCTGCTCACGCTTTTGGAGCCAAATCCATGTGGAAAGCCAAAAGGTCCATAACACGGCTATCGTAATATAATATCAAATGCATCTTAAAAAAGGACAGCGAGACAAAATGTAGACGACAGTTTTTAAGTATTGTAAGTTCGCATTAAACCATAAACAAATATTTTCATTGCTACCAGGCATATCCACATATTTCCTCTGATTTGTTGGGTAAGAGACAGCTGCTGCTCACAGATTGGTGTGTTACACAGACCTGTACCTCTGGCCATGCCAAGTGAAATCTCGGTTAGGTTCCACACCATCTCTGTGACCTTTAGTACGATAATTGGGGGTAAAAGAGGATGAAAAGCTTATAAAACCAGTTTATTCATATTTTTAAAATCGTCTAATCAGTGAGTGTCTGAGAAATAACTTTATTGTAATCAATCTTTTTGGTCAATTACTGTATATAAAAATACGGTCAATCAACCTACAAAAATAATACATAATTTCAAATATTTTTTACATAATGAGACAGGACTAAGCATAACGAGAACCCTTGCACAAAATTGAGAAGCTTTTGTAATGCTGTGTTTAATATAGATAATATTATTATATTATTATTGATGATTGTAGTCTGGGTAATACGTTTTGTTTGTGAACCGTAGGCTAACATAACATTGAATAAGAACTTGTTGTATGGCAGAGACTGTTGCCATAACGACGACGTCAAATCTGCATGAATATGCAAGTTAAATCTATGCTCAATCTATTAAGCTTTTTACACATTTAGTTCGCTCTAGATTTCGTACAGAACGCGCACGTATTTGAGTTATTCTGTATTTATAGTTTAGCGTTTACACTTGCCCTTTTGGGGAACACCAGAGCTTTCTGATACGCAGTTTGTACAGGCGCGATCCGTCCACCACTTTTGACCCATTTGGCTTTCTATAAGTGGCTCCTTGTTCATGCCGGGTGTTGAGTAGCGGCTCGTTTGGCGCATCCTGCCCGTCTGAAGGGCGAATCCGCGCACCATCTCGCCTCGTCCCCTCTTTCAGAGAAAGCAGAGCCTTTAGGACCGAAACATTGTGCTGAGTTCAGCTCTGTTATTCTTAGGTCGCATATTACAAAATCAATGTTGAGTCAAATGCAGAACCGGGAATAAACCTAACGTTTAGCTACTATCTAATATTTTTGTAATTATACAGTATGTGTTAAGGATTTTTGATGGAATGTTTACACTGTATGAAGGTCAGACTGAATCTTTCTACAGAAATGTCCAAAAATATCCAGAAAAGGAAATCCGCGGTTCCTCGACAGCCCGTTTCTACCCGCTTTTATTAGTCGCTTCAGACGGCCTCTGTTCTCTGTTCTTTTGTGTCTTGTTTGTTTGAGTCCCGCTGAGACGCGCCGGCACATTGTCCGACGTCCTTATACACCCCAGATTAAAAAGCGCTGATAAAGGATAATAAGAACTGTTGTGTATCGCCTACAAGCGACTCGGAAACAAAGGTATTCTGAATGGGTGCTCCTACATGTGTGAGAACACCTATGACGCAATCGGTTGAGTGACGTAAGATGAACGTTCGCTCGTAGGATGCTTAATACTACATCATTTGGGTAATTATTCTCCTCATTAGATGGCTGGCCAAGGACGTTTGGATTGACATTTGTTTGGTTACAAATGAGAACATACTGAAGAGTCTGTGATAATGTGTGTTATCTATGTGTATAATCTGTGATAATTACTGCAGTCATTAATACACTAACAGAAAGGTGCATAATTAGGCTAGCCTTCAAAACGGCTATAAATCTTCATGGCTAGATCCAAAGGGGTGCAGAGTTGAGCCTAAAATGCTACCTACAGATTACCAGTCCCAAATTAAGATGGAAATACTTCCGATACAGATGCTATACATTACGTCACAAAAGTGAGTACACCCTCGCATGCTATTATATTTTCTCACGGGGCAACACTGAAGATATGACACTTTGATACAATGTAAATTAATCAGTACACCCATAAATGAAAATGGCTACATTGTGCCCAATTAGCCATTTCCCTCCACAGTATCACGTGACTCATAGTGGCTACAAGGTCCAGGTGTGAATGGAGAGCAGGTGTGTTAAATTTGGTGTTACTATGCTCACACTGGTCACTGGAGATTCAACATGGCACCTCATGGCAAAAAACTAAGGGTCTGAATAAAATAATTGCTGATAAAGATGGCCTATATACAATGCATGCATGGGGTTACTACAGGATACAGGACTATAGAATTCACATGGAGTATCCACAAAACCCAGTTTTGTTTACCTACTCAAAAATCAATCTATTACAAAGTGGATATGGGGGATTCCTCGTACAGTCGCAGCCGATTCTCGATCACTAGATGGATCATTGATCTCCACACATTTCGGTCCTTCATCGGTGTGACACATGAACTATTTTGGCAGGATAGTGGAGTAGTTTGCCATTTCTTTCTCTACCCCTCCCCATTTATCCGGGCTTGGGACCGGCGTGCAGCTGGTACACGGCTGGGGTGTTTTGCATACGCAAGTCAATAACAATTCGGAGACCTATTACAAAGTACTCCCCAATATTGTAATCTGTACCAACTGGAAAGTACAAGGATTACAGCCAGTCGTCTTATAAATTACACTGTCACACAGGGTGACTCGAGCAACCCCAAGACTCAAAGGAATGGGGAAATTAACCAACCAAGGGGAATAATTTGGTTGATCGTAACTCCATCAGACCCTTCTAAAATCAACATCTTGTCTGACATCTTCTCTGACTTCTTGTCCAACATCATGGCTGTCTTCTCAACCATGTTTCAAAATTTGCTACAAACCTTCTCAGAAGCATGAGGGCTGTTGAACTAGTAAAGGAGGGCAATCTCCACAATAACACCAATGTTTGTATATGAACAAAATTCAGGATACATATCCTTCATATCCTCCAAATTTGAATGGTTGACCCAGAAGGCATCCATTTCAGAAACAAATGACACAGATTCACATTAAATCTACATTAATAAAAGTGGTGTGGTCTCTTTGTACACAGAATGGTGCTACCAGACCCAGGCAAACTGTTCTAATTCACACTGCAAAGGTAAGCTCCTCATCTGTCTGCTTTTTACTTCAGCAAGCTGGTCTGCATAATTTGGCCCACCAAATTATTATGTCGTCTTTGTCTTTTTTGCAGGCCCAGAAAACTGGCATCTGGTAGACGCAACCTGTGGGAAGACAAAGCAGTCCCCTATTAACATAGTAACCAGGAAAACCAAAGTGGACTCCAAACTCACAAGGTTTAGATTCACTGGCTACCAAGATACCTTTAAAACTACTCTGCTAAACAATGGGCATTCAGGTAAGACTGGATCACTTCAGTGTAAAAACTACAGATGTCTAACAAATGCAGGACTATGGTGGCAATCAGAATCAGAATAATTTTATTCTTATTTATTTTTACAAAGTACAAATAATTTATTTTGGTTCAGGTGTCAACACAGAGTTAAGACAAATCTACACATAGACAAACAACTAATAAAAAGACTATATAAGTATTTATTATATAGCATTTAAGGTACTGGACTATGTACCTGAAGGTCCAGAGTTCAAAGCGTGGCAAAAGTTACCAGTTTGGGGTCCTTGTTAGACCCTTATTCCACAATTCCAGTTGACTGTAAGATTATATTAGCTCTAAATCAATCTGGATAAGTGTCTGCTTAATGATGAAATGTAATGTGAATCCTTAGATTGTGAGTAGAAAGGGATACAAAGTATACTTTCCATACCTGTTTAGTCCAAAGGGACACGGGAGAGTCTGAGCCTAAACAGCAACACATGGAACAAGTTGGGAACCATGCCTGGACAGGGTGCCAGCTATTGCAGAGCACATGCGTATACATATACACTCACACTGGGGAACATTCTCACAGATGCCAAACACATGCCTTTGGATTGTGGGAGGAGATTGGAGTACCCGGAAAACCTCCACACAGGCATTCACCAGGCTAGCACTAAAACCCAGGTCTCTCTGGAGCTGTGAGGCTGCAGCGCTATCACTGTACCAGCATGCTGCCCATTATCCCTTACGCATAAGATATTGATCTAAATACCTTTGGTGTATAGCTGGCATTGTTGTGCCAAAACAATCTGCAGTGCCTAATGAAGCTTGTCTGGGGACATTCTGTCCCATATGCTGCTCAGTGCTGTTTCAATGTTGTCCTTTTCTCCTGTAGTGATGCTGAATGTGCCCCATGGAGCCACAATATCAGGTGGGAACCTAGACAGAACCTATAAGGCTGTGCAGCTACATTTTCACTGGGGAGAGGAAGGCGGTCCTGGTTCTGAACACACCATTGATGGAGAACAGTATCCCATGGAGGTTTGATCTAGGCACTGTAAATTAGCCATAACAATTAACACATTAAATCTTTTGTTGTGGTTCTTACAAATAAACGAGTATATGTCTAAATTCTAAAATATTTGTCACTAATGGTAATCTTTCTCTCAACAGTTACATATTGTACATATAAAGGACAAATATCAAAATGTAGAAGAGGCAGTGCAGGATTCAACTGGATTGGCAGTACTGGGATTCTTTTATGAGGTATCACTGTTCATTTTCTAACATGGTGAACTGTAAGGTTAAAGGGATACTTTACAACATAAAACCATCAGCTGTCATACAATGACTGTATGTTTTTCAAGTGGACTTATTGCCTCTTGGGTGTTTGCAGCCGGTGAGAGATGTAATAGATTAGAATAAAATTTATATTCATAGTGCGCATTCATATTTTGGTTCTCCAGTATGTGAGTGAGTATAAATATGTGCTTGTTCTGTACGTTTTCATGTCTTTGAACAATATCATGATGGATTTGATGACTGTTTAGTATTCGGATGCTGTGAACATGACACCCAGTTGTCTTGTAAAGTTTCCTTAGTATTGTATTAGTATTTACATCACAGTGCTTAAAAAGACTATGGTAATGTCCAGTCAGTGACCATTTGGGTCAACACCCTGTTTCACATTAACAATGCAGTTGTTAAATGTACTATAATGTTTCAGCTACAGTCAAAAGTCAGCTACATAAGTATATTATTAAAACTAAATTTTTAATTTCTTTTAATTTCAATTTTAATTTCTTATGACAGGAATCGAAAAGTGTAAACCGGAAGTATACAGGATTGATAGAAGCTTTGAAGAAAGTGATAAACACTAGTAAGTGGTATTTATGTTATAGCATTTTAGTAATGGAATGGAATCCTGCATAAACCCTTTCTTTGCTAATATAATAACTCATATCTTTTTTTAAACAAGAAAAAACCACAGCCATCAACGATATCTCCTTAGCCAATCTCATACCCACTGAGGAAAACATGACCAGTTACTACCGTTATAGTGGATCTCTTACTACCCCCACATGCAATGAGGCAGTGGTATGGACTGTGTTTGAAAATCCCATTCCACTCAGCAAAGAACAGGTGAGATTTCAGCAAACACAACAACAGAGTATATTCAGCTTATTAGTTACAGCTAATGTACAGATTTAGTCCTCATATCTTTACTCAGACCTCATCAGAAGGCCCTAACAACTTCATTAACTTTGCCAGCAACTGATCGGCCACTTGTGTGGACAGGTGGTCCCTGTCAGACCTTTCTTCTCTCAGACACAGCCAATTCCACCTGTGTAGTCTCCACCCCTGGCTACACAGAGACACACACTGGAGGCTCCACACTAATATGGTGTTGGAATTTTTAAACTCAGTGTCATAAGTGGACTAAGAATAACCTGACAACCAAAGTGCATAGCCTTAGACGTGCATAATGGATGAATGGTGTCACAGCAGGGAGGGTTAGTTTGGTAAAGGTGGCATGCCCTGTTTTCGGTCCCCACTTGAGGACTGAATATAGGTTTCACCCGACTGCCAAATACATGCAAGTATCTACACTGGCTATTTTATATTGCCCCTTTGTGTGAGTGTTAATAAATAATTGCTGCCCTGTGCTTTACTTGTGAATTGTCTAGAATGTATACCTGCCTTGTGACCAGTTTTCTACTAGGGGACACGTTTATAATTGCTAAAGCTAAATGAATGGAACAGTAATTGCATACCAATTAGATTTCCAGTAACGATTAAGGATCAATTGTTTTTGACAATCAAATACTTGTGTGCTTTTTCATACAGTGGAGCATTCTCTCAAAGCAGCATTACAATTTTCTAATATCTAAGCCCAATCCCAACCTGAGACAGAGGGTCACCCGAGGGTCACAGAAAAGCCTTCCTAAACATTATAAAGAGAAAACCTTGGGAGGACCAAGACTCAAAAAGGGACCTGTTTGTCTTGGGCTGATTAAATGATAAATGCAAGAATTAAACGTTATCGTAAAAATTATCTGATTAATAATGTTGTAGTAATAGTTGAAAAAAACAGAAGCTACATTAATCTTAAATGGTGATTTTTCATAAAACAGAAAATATTACACTGCTAACATCCTCTGAATGAGCAGAGCAGCTCTACAGCTGGAATAATTGTAATGATTTACTGCTGGTGTTACGTTAGCTAGCATGCAAAACAGAGCCATGCAAATATTTACCATAAAAATATGATTTACGATCGACGTAATAAGGTTCCAGACCTCAGGTGGCACAGCATTTACACTGTTCACAAAAATTAGGGGATATTTCATTTTAAAACAGTAACCCCTCTGGAGTCCTGAGTGACAAAGGATTCCAGGATAGGCAAACCTGACCCGTAGGTAGTGGAGTGCGAGAAGTTTACCTGGGTGAAAAAGCTGAGTTTATGAACAGAGTGGTCTTAGCTCTCCATTAAACACAAGTGTGCAGTAGTAATGAAACTGCTACATGTTTTCTCTGCAAGATCTGTTTAACATCCTCATGTCATGGAAGTGCTGGGTACCTTAAAATATTTTTTGTTTAAATGTATCCATAATTTACATCTACTAACCCCTTATTCAACTATTACTGAACCAGCAAGGTTTCAGAGGGTTGAAAACAATGAACCACTTTTTGGGAAGGAGAACAGGGTGAAAAGCTAAAACATGCTCAAAGAGATTGGGAACGAAGATCAGTGGAAAAAAGTGGAAAAGATTTATAGTATGGAGTGATAAATTCAAGTTTGAAATGTCTGGGTCCAATCGCCTTTACTGTATATTGTTAATCATTGTCAGTACAGCTTTTCTAACATTCCTTTTTTGCATCTTTTTTTTGGGAAGCTCTCGGCATTCTCCTCCTTGAAGTTCCAAGAGGGTACGCCCATGGTGAAAACGTTCAGACCCGTACAGCCACAGATGGGACGCACAGTGTACTACTCAAGCAGCGCACTCTGTGTAGCCAGCCTCACTGTCCTCCTGCTGTGTGTGAGTATGGCTCTGGGTCTTTCCCTACCTAACTAGAGCAGACCAAAGACCAAGCCAAACGACCATCCAGCATTACCCCGCATGAACACGATGGGTTCTTCTCAACAGCCAAATCAAGGATGCAGTGATTTCTGGATTTTGCAGATCACAGTAAATGCACTTTTCTTCCAGCCTCCACCCTGGAGGCAAGACTATGTTTCCATATAGGTGAATGATGTGTTTGTAATGGGGTTGTTGTGGATGGCTTGACTGGAATGACGAACGTTGTTCGACGCTATCAATAGAAACCCAGTTAAGTCCTGTGAGGAGAGGTGGAAAGTTTATAAATGCATGGCCTTTATCTAGCTACAGCAAAGCCAAGTCAGGGTCTTATGTGCACGTACACATCACACACAGCCTGCATGTGGCAATAACAGAAATTTGTACTACTAATTACAAGAACAGACATGTACACACACAAATATGCAGACAAGGCTAAAGAATGATGAACAATCTCAGTGGACTGTTTTAGTCATTTCTGAATCCATATGTCACAAATTTCAAGATGCAAAAGTCAAAGGTCCATCACAAGGTCATGCAGTGCTGGCTGGAAAAATGGTTGCAGAAGTGACAAAGGTCATTAAAAGGCAGTGGCATGCAGTGCATATACCCCCACTGAAGTCACACAAATGTTGTTAATGCACAGTAAATTTGCCACATACATTTAAGCTCAACTCAAAATTTTGTATGGAGTTCAAATGCAGATCAAAAGCCCACAGATTCAACAACAAATTTTAAAAGTAACACGTAGAAGAGCACAACATTGTTTTCCTACTTTTTCTAGCTTAATGTTGAGTATAAAACATTCAAAAATAATTCACAAATTCTACAAGTACCACCATTCAACAAAGTTGGCTCACTCATATGGTATACAGTATGCCAGGCTAACAAAAGTTTCAGTCCGTTATGCTTATTTGAAGTCCATCATCTGCTCATCTGTCAGAAAATGGGTCTATTACTTTATAAGTAGTCTTGGCTGGCTTTGATAAGTTATTACAATGTCCAAGTCACCATTTGGCATAAGCTAGACTCATCATATATTGAGAAGGTGTTAGACTGGTAGCTCAGCTACTGTAGTGATAATCTTAAATTTGATTGGCCGGATGTCTTGTCTGTTTGTTAATAGACTGGCAAATCCGTTAAAATACCATATGAAGGGGGACACAGGCTCGTAGACAGAAACCATTCTTATTAGCAGTTTTCATTGGTTGGTACTACTCTCAGTCAGATATGTGTCCTAAAGCATTTCATAAAATACATGGCCTGGCCTGGCCGTACATCACTGTTAACAGGGCACACCTATTTACACACACAAGCACAAATCTATTGTAAATGGATATTGACTTGAAATGACGAAGCTCCTGTTGCATGAGTTTCTATTCTATGTAGTATTTGTATGCAGTAATGTGGGCTGTGATTCAAAAAATGCCATTATTGAGTATTGCATGATATAAATACGAGGGTTGGCAAAGTTAAAGCAAAGCACTAACGTGATCGTATTTTATTGCCGACCATTTTTAATGCTTTTAATTTCATTTTTAATGACATAATTATAGTTGTGGGCTGTAACTGAAATGTTTCCAAATCACTGAACTCCCTACATTACTAAATAGAGCACTATAGCTTGTTATTGTGTTGCAGCAGATTTCCACTACACACACACACACACACAGTCTGACACAGTGACATGACACACAATACATGCTGTTCTACTCACATTTTACCTAAAAAAATGTCCAAGACCTTGATCTAACTGTGATGCCTTTGACGTGATCCTTCAATGTTTGTATGATTCCGAAAAAAATGAAAAGAGACAACAAAAGTAATTAACAATTTGATTAATACATCACGAGTAAGTCATTATTAACAATAAATAACTATAATCTGTCGAATATTGTAACAGAAAAATGTTTTTGTGACAAATAGGAGCAAGTAAAAAAAGCTTACCAATTAGTATTAATGCAATTAAAACCTGATTATTTCACTCACCTGACAGCCCTAATGTGTCTATGTGTATGTATATGGTTAAAAAGTCTAAAGATTTAAATTCATTATCAACTTGCTTATAAATAACTCAGATTTTTGTGCAGAGTATTTTGCACCGTGTTTGTGATTATGTAGTTAAGGTTTAATGTGGACCAAATAATGGATTTATACATAAAAGGCACACACATGAATCCATCACAAAAAAACATATTTTGAAACACAAAGGTGAATATTTTTCAGCAAATTAAACTTATTCGCACAATTAAATAAGCAACAATGTAGAATGTAGATAACTTAAAACTCTCTATTAGTTATTATATTTATACGCTATTATAACACAGGTAGTAAATGACATACATATTTATCATTTTCATTGCTAACCGTAGCTACCTGGTTATGATAAGCTACATGGATCGCGTATCTAAGAAATCCATACCTCATTAACCGTATTTCTTTATGTGAATGGAGATCCTTTCCAAGCATAGCCAGTAAGTACAAATCCCCTCTCGTTTTAAGTATTTTTAAGCACTAACACCTATCAACAATGTTATTTTATGCTATCCCTGTGTGCGTTTTCATCCAACTAGGTCCTCTAGAATACATTGTAGCAGGCAGTAAAGGTGGTATTATCAGTCCTACTGAAAACAAATCACTACTGTAAGATACTACTACTGCTTTCAGTAGGACCAAGAAGCTTGAATGTGATTTTACTGTGAATCTATCTAAACATGTTTTAACCTCACTGCTAATGAAGACTTGACAAAAATGGCATGAGACCAAAAAGATTCTATGAAGATGCACATATTTTTTCTAAACCATATATTATGTTATTCGTTCACATTAAGGTATTCAAGTGTATGTACATGATCAGGCACTGTTCTAATCTGTGTTCTATTATTTGTTCTTATGCTGGAGCAGTTTGGATGATGTATATAAAATTGCATGTGGGATTTCACCAAAAAATGGTTGTTGTCATTGATAACCTTTAATGCATTACATTTATGGATATGAATGTGATTGCTATTGATCTTCATGCAGCTAACTTCAAAAGTGATCACAAATGCTAGACAATGTTTTGTAATACAGTAATAAAACGTCTGTGTTTACTTATTAGAACTGCCACATGAGTTTGTTTTCAAATGTAAGCTCTTATATGAAGGTATGCTGTGTAGAAAACTTTAGTAATATAAAGCCATATACTAAGATGGCACCATCATTAAAATAATTTGGTTATAAGTCTCCCAATGGCTATGTTAGAGGTATTGATAGCAAGGCCTGTGCTAATGTCTTTTATAGTAGGTTCATTTAGGTTATGGAATTGACCTTTAGCAAGTTCCCTCCTGTAAAGTTGCCAGCGTTTTGTAGTGTGAGTACATGCCATTGCTCCTTCAAACGATCACATGCCTTTAGGTCCAAAAATAAACAGGTGATAGTGACATATTGCTTTTAATGACTGCACAAGGACAAGCTATTACTGGAGAAGATGAATGAAATAATAATGTATTAATAATAAACTGTATTAAAATTTCACACTAATCATTTTATTTCCCTATGAAGTCTTATTCAATGATTTAATGGGTTTTAGCTCACCTATTGAGGACAGGAGTAAATACAAGTAAGTAAAAAGTACATAAGCCTACAAATTCCATCTGCTTTAAATGAAGAAAATAACTTAGAATCATTTTAAGATTAAAAAAATAAATCTGAAGATTTTTGGGGAATTAAAGTTAAACAGTTTAAACAGTTGCTGGTGTGTTTTCACGTATTAATTATGCTAATAAATAATGTGCATAACGTGGACACTACAAATACACACTGCCAAGCTGCCAGTTGTATCAGTTGTGATCTGCTTTGAATGAGGGAGGCTACTAAATGCTAGAAATGTAAATGTAATAAATGCAAACTGGATCCATCCAAGTACCACCAATGTGTACCTAATGAAGAGTCCGGTCAGTGTACTTTACTTTGGTGCACTAGGTAATATTGCTATGACTTTCCTTTAAATTCAAATGTACTGTGTTTACAATCCTGGTGATAACATTTACTCTCTACTAGACACAATTTTCATAAAAGCAGTAAGAGTTTCAAGCTCAGGCATAATAAAAACATTGAGGGCGACACTGCCAGAGTACCTGCCATGATATAATGACATATAAATCTCAGTCATTTTAACCTAAATATACTGTATTAGGCAAACCAAACATTATATATTTAGTATAGACCATAGTAAGAAGACTGAACAAGAATTTAAGTATGTAGAATTAAGACTAGGCATCGGAAAAGACTGTTCCACTCTGTTCCAGGTGAAAATGTTATTCCACAGCTGGGGGCCTTGTAAGAATATGCTCACCCCCCACTGTGGTTTATTTATTCATAAAATAAAACTCAAAAACAAAAAGTAACCCTCCACCAGGTGAACCAAGTAGACGTACTGGTTTGTATTACCTAATTATTTCACTACAGCCTGGACAGTGTTCCCTCGTTTATGGTGAGGGTTACGTTCCAGGACCACCCGCGATAAACAAAAAACGGTGAAGTAGGGACGCTGTATTTATTGAAGTATTTCTACACTATTTTAGCCGTAGTACTTGCAGAACGTTTGGGTAACATCGTAGGGCTTAAATGAATTCAGTCTATAATGAAACTTTCCCAAACAGCGAACACAACACGGCAGATAAAAACTTGTCATGCCGCCAAGTAGCGACTCAGGCGGCCGATGCTCTAGTGTTACTTCTCGTTTTTGGTGA
>JAVSBV010174005.1:0-27460 GCA_033117975.1 Parotocinclus spilosoma | reverse complement strand
CAGACACTGTATATTTTTCCAAATAAAACTACAGCTCTGTCCCATGTATAGGCTTACACCATTCTTGGTAAGCTAATGTGTTTAGTAATGAGCAATTAAAATTAGACATTTTACTTAATAAAATAAATTGCAGTTCTCACCTGGAAATGTTTCTGTCCCTACATTTAGACTTATTAGTTGTTGTGTACATACACCCAGTGGCTAAAATAGTAAAATATCTCAAAATTTACCTCATATAATAATAACAAGAACAACCAGTATTTTGTATTTAGTATTTAGTAAAAAGAAGAAACGACACCTATACTAAATGCAGAACATTTCAAAACCATTCAATAATAATAATAATAATAATAATAATAATAATAATAATAATAATAATAATATTAATAATAATAATGTGATTACTCCTACCCCCAACTACAACTATTACTACCATTGTTCTTGATTCTGTTGTTACAGCATAAATTTTAAAGTCATTTATACATGCAATAATAAATGGATATTCATACAGTATTTAAGCATAAATGTATGAATATTATTCTTAATATTATATTATTATTATTCATATTACAACTAACATAAAGTAATAATACTACTACTACTACTACTACTACTACTAATAATAATAATAATAATAATAATAATAATAATAATTTGAGTGAATTTGTGAATATTAAAGTGCTTATATAGCATGTGAAGTTTCTTTGATATTCTTGGAAGTTGGTATATAATGAAAGACTTAAAAAAGGACTGATCTGGCAGACAGATAGAGAAAAAGCACGTGAAGAAAGACACCTCATGCTTTATTTAATAGGGCTTTAATGATTTCACATTAAGGCCAGGGACATCTGTTGCCATGACAGACCAATTGCCAAGAAGCAAAACGAGACTGAAAAATTGCAGCTATGATTGGGTTTAAAGATGCGAAAGTTAGCAAAGCCTCTCAGGTGACCTGGGTGTTGATTACAGTTCCAGACTGTTACAGACCTTATTACCTAGCCTCGAAGGCAACATGATCATAAAGATCAATGACTGGGATAAGTATAATGAATGGAATGAAATCTGTCTAAACATGGAATCTCAATGCATTGTTTACAATAAATAGAAATTTGTGCAGGTTTCACCTTATCACGTTAGTAAAATTTATGTTAAGTAGTACAGTTATGTAAAACATTGGCATTTTTGCTTTTCTGAAGAATCATTGCTATTCAAAAGTTATTTATTTATTAAAATGCTTCTGATTCTTCACTGGAGCATGAAAGTTCGACCTCAAAGTAATGAAATAAGGGATCTATTAGCAGGAGCTACACTCTAGTAGTTAATTGTTTAAAAATCTCAAATCATATGTTATAAATGAAGTATTATGTCATTTTTATCTATAAGCGTAGTTTTCCCAAATCATCCTATACTGCTTCATGAAATAAATCTGTGCTGCCCTTCAATGCTATAAATAGTAACCTGGATGCTAAAGAAAAGCTTACTGTACCTGTAAGTCCAACCTAAAAAAACGATCCATTGTGTCTGTTTAGTTCACGACAGTTATCAGAACCACCTTATGACTGTTTGTGTAATAACTGATTTGAAAAAGAAAGGAACTGAACAATCATATTTATGCTCCAGTTGCATTACAACCACTGGCATTTCCATTCAGAATTTTTGTTTTTACTGGAAATGCTTTAAGATCAATGTTGCTTCTCCCAAGTGTTGTTTGACAATACAGACTTTATTGTAATAAAGTCTAACTGGCAGAAGTGGGATATGAACCCTGGAGCTTCTCGTAGGTTCTAAGATCAATGGATGCACAGAACCAAAGAATTCTGGGATTGGCTCTGGGTTTTCCTGCACCTCAACTGGCATAAACAAAGATAAACTGGAATATACTCTAAAACAATTACATGCCCAGATGTAATTAAATGCAAAATTACACTCAAGACTCTGCATGCAGTTATGTCTCTGGCAGATATATAAACGATAACATGTGTGGTCTAATTTAGACACTGGGTCTTGCCACAAGAGGGCGTAAAAAGACCATATAAAAAGGCTCTCAGATGCTACTTTTAGGTAGTGTACCCATTGGTTAAAGTTGCTGACTGCTGACAAGCCTCAAAGACATTATGCCCAGTTGACTGCACATTTTTGGACTAAGCGAAGCAGGAGAAATGCAAGAATCTCAAGAAATAACTTGTCATATATGTTATTTTGACTGTTAGGAGGCGTTGGGAGCAGTGGTTCAATGGGGGAAAACACAAACATTAAATAATCTCTGGATGACCTAGACAGATGACCAGTACAACAGATTGTTTTTAACTACCGACAAGCATGAGCAAATCCCCACAGATTCGTTGTCTGTCAGGGACTGTGGTGGCCTAGTGATTAAGGTACTGGACTATGAACCAGAAGGTCCAGGGTTCAAATCCCACCGTTCCCAAGCTACCACAGTTGTGTATAAAATGCAAGTATGAATTGCAAGTTGCTCTTGATAAGCGCGTCTGCTAAATTACATAAATGTAAATGTTGTCCACCCACCTGACACAGGTGGCATCTTTACTACACAAATCTCTTTCTGCCCGGACAATTTCCAAGTACTTAACAAAGCCCATTATTGTGTCATGCCATTGATTGATCGTCGCCTTCATTTACAGTGGTGTCATAAACAAACCTTAGGGTACAAGAACTTCATTACAATTGTAATAATTTTCTCAAACATATCCTTTAGCTGTAAGATATATGTAAGTTTATATATAAGTTCAATTTCAACAACTTTCTTCGTAAGTTATTTTTTGATCAATGAGCATAAATTTTGGAACGTCAGACTGGATGACTGCATTGGTAACTTGAATGAAAGACATGACTGGAAGTCCACTTTGTCAACTGCAAGAACCAAAGATCTTTTAAAGTTAACACACAGTCAGCCCTTATTCTTATTAAAAATATACACCACCATAAAATGACATGACTTAGGACCAAAGAACTGTTTATTTATAGAAACATTTCAATCTAGTATAGTGCCCATATTATACACATTTTCCCAGGAAAAAGTCGGTTTAACAGTTTTGCAAATGTTTTTTTAGAGGCCTTGCACCTCTAGAAGAAATTGAACCATTACTGTATACAGTATACAGTCCTACACACCAGTAATTTGACCCAGAAAGAGTCAAATAAGAATTCTTAACACTTTATTAACCTTTAACCACATTAACCATTAATTATAGTTTACAACAGGAGGTGTTTTGTTTATTATTACAGCATTATTTTAATGTATAATATACCACATATATTGGGCATTTTAGATTAGTATAGTATTAGGTATGCTGGTTTGTAGCCTTTGTAACCTCGGCAACCTATAAGAGCATTAGAATGGCTGAATGATTCATCGTGCTGTTCAAAGGTTCCTTAGCCGGACTCTCCCTGTTGCCAAGTAAACAGAGCAAGCGTGTGATTTCAGCACCACTGACAGCACCAACTAAAGCTGAAGCTACGTGCTTCTGAGTACAGTATACAGTACAGTGTATGTATGTATGTATTTATATATATATATAATTTATATATATATATACATATATAATTTGAAGTAGTGTCTATAAAAGAAAGGAAATCATTATAGAGGCCATCCAAAAAGCCCTTCAAGGTCATACTACTCACACCTTCCTATAACCTTAATGGGGCAACGAAAGCTATTTGAACTCAATTGGCACAGCAGCAAGGTGCCTTATGGTCAGGTCAAAAGTCACACACTGGCAAGACTGACTGTGGTTGAGGGAGAGGAGATTGATTGGGGGATCATATGATTGTGTAGTAAAAGCAAACACACACATATGCCTGCACATTGTGTCCTGTGGAATAGGTGGCAGAACAACCCCTAAACAACTCCCTGCTCCAAGAAGAAGACCATTTAAATCTAAGACAATTTCTATTTTTTTTATGAAGTTGAATGGACACTGCAGTGGAAGTGTTATATTTCAATATAGAATAATCAAGCTGATTGAAAATAAATCATAAAAATATTTTCAGTGATGTTCATGATTATTTGAACAGACACCGAACGGCTAAAATGCTGAGAGGAGAAGCTATGAAAAATCAAACCTTCTGATCAGCACAATCAAAAAGAAACGACATCAGACTTATAGAGAAAAAAAACTATGCATATGGGGTTATAATTTGTATAACACTCAAAATATGATGTATATTACTCCTTAAGCAGACAAACATCCTTTTAAACGGTTTACCTGAGCTTTGCTTATGACTTTATAATGACTAAATCTGGGATTTTACGACAAGTTTACTGCTAACTACTGAAATTTTACTGTTCCATTATTTTTCATTCTCTGTTTCTGTCGTACGTTTGATACATTCGTCATGTACCAGTTTTATTTGACTTTGAATATAGCATTGTCTATCTGAATTACCCTGCTTAAATGGTGTAGCTGCAAATAATTACTTGCTACTTTGAATAAAATCAGTTAGAAATAAAACTATGTTTAGTAGCCACAGTGGCAACATGATAGCCCACAACCATCGAGACCTGAGTTAAAGACTGTTGGAAAGAGCAGAACCACAACACCACAATGACTTACAATTTAACACACTTAATGTTTTCATGACTGCTTAAAACCTTACCAGTAAATATGTGAGCATTGCATTGGTGAGCATCCCCTTACCAAAACCCAATATCTTGGATTGTAAAAATGCATCAATTGTAAGTCACTCTTGGATAAGGGTGTTTGCTAAATAATGCAATTGTAAATTGATAGCATTTGTAGATGGACGACATCCAGTAGATGGTGTTCAACAGATCTTTATATTACACTCAAACAACAAAATACACTGCTCACAAAAATTGTGTATTGTGTAAAAGTGTGTATTTAATTGTGGGATATTTCATTTTTAATTGTCCAGTAATTTTTGTGAGCAGTATATTCTTTGGGAGGAGATTATTTGAAATATTGAGAAGAAATGTTTTAAAATTGTTGTTTCTCAATGTGGGGCGTCATAGTGGCTCCTGGGTTCAGTCCCCAAGTGGGTCCTTTCTGTCCTCCCTGTGAGGGCTTTCTCAGGGTACTCCAGTTTCCTCCCACGGTCCAACGATATGCGTGTTAGGTTAATTGGTGTCTCTAAAGTGTTCCTATTGTATGAGCGTGTTTATGAGTGTATCTGCCCCATGATGAATTGGCTCTGTGTTGGCGCTGTCCCGGATCAAGCGGAAACGAGAATGAATGAATAGTTGAATGAATGTTGGAATGAACTGGGACATATTGAGTTAAAAAACACACCGAATACAAAGATGGAAGCTCGGTGGAAGCGTATCGAATCGTTACCTAATCATTTTATTTGTTCTAAACTGTGCATTCACACTCCTAACAAGAACAGATGACCCTGTTAATATACGTTATAGCAGAGTCGAAAATTGGCAGAATTGAAAATGGCGTGGTTACATTGTTACAAGTGGTTAAATTTGTGTATACAAAATAGAAGCCGTTCAAGGTCAACATACAGTTCTACTTCTTCAATATAAATTTTGTTTATCATTTGCTGTACCTAAAACCCTTTTTTTACTGTGAAAAAGAATAATAATATTACAATTGTGGAAATATAGTTCAAGAAATCAATTACATTAATGTAATCTTTGCTTTACCTTTGTTTCAGATTTACATTTATGGCATTCAGCAGACACCCTTATTCACAATTCACAAAAGGTGGGTTGAGGACTTTGCTTAAGGAGCCAACTGAGGCAGCTTGGGATTTGAACCCTGGACCATCAGATCCACAGTTCAGCATCTTATCCGCTAGGCTACCGCAGTCCCCTGCAGGTTTCAACTGTACTTTCTTCTATCTTTATATGGTGTAATATTACATACTTTGCTTATTAATACTGATAACAAGATGCCATCAGTGTAATAGGTATGTAGATATGCGAGCAATTTAAGACGACTAATATTTCATGTAGTATTACGTCTATATTATGTCTTGCACATAGAGGATCTGAGCATACAAGCTAAACTGTGATGACATCAGTTTAGTTATAAGTTCATAAATTATCTAAATCTTTAACCTATCAGATTTGAAGCTGTATGCTTTGCGTACATATTATGTCTGAGTACAGAAAGTGACTATATGAATGAGACTAGTGGACATGCTGAGCTGGTCATAAATTAAACTGTACAGCATAGGCTGAATTAATGAGCACTTGCCCCATCTGCTTTACCACAAACTGACGACTGTAATGGAAATTCCCTTGAGAAACGGACTCAATATATAAGTAATTTGGGCTAATAAAACATTTTATAAAGATGGAAAATCAGTAGATAACGTTAAGAATACGTAAATAAACAAATGACTTAAAACTTTATTTATTTGATATGACAAACCTTTCTACAATCTGTCTCTAAGATGAGTAGTAATTAATTATGATAAGCATTTTTGATAGATAGGTTTGTTTAGGAAGTTATTTTGTGGAAAATACAGTACCAGTATAAACCTATGTCTCCTGTTCCAATGAAGTTGGGACATTGTGTAAAACATAAATACAAATGAAACAGAATTGAATGGTTTTCAACCGATATTCAATTGAATACACTACAAGGACAAAGACAATGATCAAATGGATCAACTTTATTGTTTTTTCCTAATCACTTATTTTTAATTTGTTGGAAGAACAAGAAAAAGGACAGGGGCATGGTTATCACTGTGTTACATCACCTTTCCATTTTTTCAACTAATTGTTGAAGCTTTGTAGATGGAATTCTTTCCCATTTTCCTTGATGTACAATTTCAGTTGCTAAACAGTCCGGGGTCTCCGTTGTCGTATTTTACACTTCATGATGTGCCACACATTTTCAATGAGAGACAGTTCTGGACTGCAGGCAGGTTAGTTTAGAACCCACATTGCCTTCTTGAAATAAGGGACTTCCTGAATCGAAATAAAAAGACGTTGCTTGGATGGCAGCATATGTTGCTTAAAAACAGCATTAAAGGTGCTTTCACAAATGTGCAAGTTACCCATGCCATGGGCACTAACACCCCCCCCCCCCATACCATCAGAGATGCTGGCTTTTGATCTTTACGCTGATACCAATCTGGACAGTCCTTTTCACTTTGGCAAACGATGTTCATGATTTCCAAAAACCATGTGAACCAAATGTGGATTTGTCAGACTACAGGACACTTTTTCACTTTGCATCAGTCCAGCTCAGATGAGTTCAGGCCCAGAGAAGCCAGTGGCGTTTCTTGGTGTTGTTGATATATGGCTTTTGCTTTGCATAGTAGAGTTTTAACTTGCCTTTGTAGATGGAGTGATGAACTGTGTTCACTGACAGAATAATGTCAGTTTTCAATGCAGTGCCACCTGAGGGATCAAAAGTCACAGACATTCAATGTTCATTGCATTCCTCAACCCAGCATTCCTTTTCCAGTCGTTTGTTGCCTCTGTTTTGGAACGTGCTGCAGGCATCATATTCCAAATGAGTGAATATTTGCAAAAACGTTTATTTGTTTGAACATTAAATATCTTATCTTTGTAGCTGTATTTATGTTTTACACAGTGTCCCAACTTCACTGGAATTGGGGTAGTATATGGAGAATCTCAAATTGGAATACCTACTAGATCTTATTTCCTTGTTTGAAATGCGATTGGAAGGTGCTTTTGTGCACACACACAGACACACACACACACACACACACACACACACACACACACCTACATTTAAGGTCCCCAACTTCCAGGAAACATCATCTGGAGCCAACCACTGGACTTCAGGTACTAGTTTACCAGCCAAACACTCAACCTATGGACTTAATGGTGCCATGAAACAGATATCTGGGAGATACTACCTGACATGGAACTTGGGCATCATACATATAATCCCACCATGCATTACTTTCCTACTACACTCAGATCTTGCCAGAGGTGGGATATTGAACCAGTGGGGCTCGGGGTACTCCTGCCGAGGTAAGCTGAGGTTTCAGTTGTGTTTAAAAGCTACATATATTTTTTTGTGGATCCTGGTTACAAGGGACCTTTCATCATGGTCCCCTGTGTGGGTACCTGTGACTGGGATGTCCATGTTGTGCAGCCAATATGTAAGATAAGCAAAATGACCAAGGCGATAGTCAGGTTGGTTTTCTAAAATAATGAAATTATGATAGCTATCTTCTCAAACAAATAAAAATACAAACTATATCCCCTCGAGTAGTTTCTGTAGTTATCTTTAGCCTACTTTAACTTAAGTATCCTCTATTTAGATTTTTCTAGTGAGCAAAAGTTTCCAGTAATCTCACGTCTTCCCTTAAGAGCTCAAAAAAGACTGTTTGTCATTGTGCTCAGATCTGCCAGCATCTTGATTTAGTCTTTTTCTAAGAAAAAATATGAGATCTCAAAATGAACTAAAAAATTCCCAAATATTCTAGCTGTTTCTTTGGTTTGTCCCTTTAATGTATGGCTCTTTACTTAAGGAATTATCTTAGGGTGTTTGGGTGAATCTAGTTTAACACCTCAGGGACCCTTCGGTGCAAGTGTCCTCCCCGTGTCCGTATGGTTTTACTCTCGGGAACTCTGCCACATTCCAGAGACTGAACCATGCATCACAGACATGCAACTGGATGATCTAATTTGCCCAGTGTCTGAGTCCTGTCATGAATAGCCGTTGGTGCTGAGGTGATGTTACATAAATAAATACATAGATATACAAGCAAACATTACTTAACTAATATTAAAAATGTATACGAATTAAAGTTTCATGTTTGAACTAAGGCAGCTCATGAATGCTCAGAATTTAGAAATGGTTGAAATGTTAAAACCACTCTATGTCTCATAAAGAAATTTAAGAGAAAGACCCCTGATCAAACTGATATGTAAATGAAAAGAAATGAATTTCTGACCTGAATCAACTTGGTTATTATCAAATCCAATTACACAAGCATTTACAAACTTTAACAGTTGTGTAAGATTTGGGATATTACGACAACACGCCTTATTGGAACCGTATTAAAATTGGCAGCGCAGTGCCATCTTGTGGATAAAGTGTATAATCACCCAATAACAATAATATACAGTAGGACTCACGGAGAATTGGGTTTATTTTGCTCAGCATTTAAATGATGGACTGTCTGTCAGTTGTACACAGTAGTGCCAGTTCATGTCCATAGGTATTTTAAGTATCATATAGTTATACAATACCATTTTCCCATTCAGCTACAGTTATGAGCTATAAGTGCTGACCCACCTTCTAACCCAATAGCGAATACATTATTCTGTTCAGTCAGGCCAGTGTTAAGCTTCTTATACAAAATATGGTCTTTGTACAGGAAGTAAACTTATGAATGCTTTTCATTAAGGATTCTATCCATCCACTATCTCCTGCTTAATCCACACAGGGATTACTCCGGCAACTCTGGGCGCAAGGGCAAGAAACACCCAATCCATTGTTGGACACACTAAGGACTACCAATTAACCTAACACATGTATTTGGACAGTGGGAGGTAACCAGAGTAAACCAACGCAGACTCCACAAAGAAAGGACCCAGGCCGCTCCACCCTGAGATTGAACCCAGGACTTTCTTGCTGTGAGGCAGCGGTGCTACCCACCAAGCCACATTGCTTCCCACATTAAGGATTCATTTAATTAATGACTTGTTAACTATGTTGAAATTAAGGGGGAAATTATAAATAAGTATAACATTCACCCTACATTAAGCATTTGATGTTATTTTATTAAACACGATCACCAGAAAAGAAAAGAAAAAGTCAAAGACATTTGTTTGATTGCGCAAATGATATGCAAACTCAAGTATGCTGATTGAGTAGCCAGTGATATATTCATTGGGGATGAACAGAAGCATGTAAAACTGGATGAGAGTGCCCCCACATTGACTGTTCAGTAGAGTGTATGGTCACTCAAGACTGCCAAAACACACAGGTTGTCCATCAGTTCAAATAAACGTGCCAGTAGAACAGTCTTTATCAAACTGACTGTAATAGCTAATTAAGCACAAAATCCAGACAATTTAAACTAATTACACAGTGGTACATAACAGCAGAAACCCCCTTAAACCAGTGATTTGTTTATCTAAAGTACATTTAAAAGTCAAAGCTGACCAAACTGCTGTACAGCTCATGGATTAAGAGGCATATCAACAAACATAAACTACCCACTGAAATTAAAAATGTATTTTATTAATTAAAACAGACCTCTTAAAAGCTTATGATAGAACTTCCAAAATGTAAGCACAATCTTGCTGTATTTTGCTGTACTTTTCATTTTGTATTGTTGTCACACAATGGATTGGTGCCCCATCTAGGGTTGTTCCTGCCCTTGCACCCAGACTAGATGGATTTTGTATTGTCTTTACATTGCCGAGTAATGTTTAACTCAAATTTAAAGAATTGGAAAACCAGCAGACATAAGACTGCTGAATGTCAGTAGTACAAACCTTTCACCATTTGGGTATGTAAACATGCCAGAATAAAATAACGCCACAGTTTGACTAAACACTGCAGCCTCCCTACATCTATAATCCTAGAGTTCAGTTTGCTTGTGTAAATAAACTTGGTTTGCACTTTGGTTAGCAATGAACTGTTTTCTGAGGTGAACCGGTAAGTATTTCATAAGATATTTAATAGGCCAGTTTATAATAATGCAGTAGTAAATACTTGACTTAAATTTCCATAAACAGTGTGGTGAACAATATCAGAAAAGTATACATGGCAAAAACTCCTGCCTTAAGATGGTGTTTGGTGTTTTAAATGTGCATCTTAAGCTAAACTGTAAAGTAAACTACACTTAGTTGTTAGCTTTGTAGCCTCAGAACAAAATTAAACAAGCAGGCTGTCTTGTGCGTTTAAGATCGTTTTGCTAGTATCTTTAAATTAAGCTTTACTTGAAAATGAATTGCTTGCCTTTTGGTGATTTCCACCGGTTTGAGCATTATGGGACTGCGTTAGCCTAGCTGTTAAGGTACTGGGCTCTGGGTCTGATGGTCCAGGGTTCAAATCCTACCTCTGCCAAAAGCTGTCACAGTTGGGCCCTTAAGCAAAGCCTGTAACCTCTGATTGCTTGAATTGTAAGACTGTATAAGTTGTAAATTATACAAATAATATAAAAGCTAAAAGCTAAAAGATATAAATATTACATGTAGACACTGTCTGAGGTTGACAAGACTAGTTGGCGCCACCAAAACGTCCCCAACATGCCACAAATGCAAGGTTGCTATCCCATTACAATGTAATATAACCACGAGTGTGCGACCACACACGTAGACGGGACTGTGGTGGCCTAGTGGATAAGGTTCTGGACTTGGGATCAGAAGGTCCAGAGTTCAAATCCCACCTTTGCCATGATACCACAGTTAGGTCCTTGATCAAGGCCCTTAACCCACCATTGCTTGAATTGTAAGACTGTTTTAGTTGTAAGTTGCTCTGGATAAACACGTCTGCTAAATGACATAAATATAAATGTTGTCCACCATCCTGACACAGATGCCATCTTCACTACACTTTCATTATACATTTCCAAGGGATTAACAGAACCCATTATTGTGTTCCGTAAGGGCGTCTGCTACATGCCATAAATGTAAATAGATATGTTTGTCTCATTATACTTGTTGGGACTTTCCATTAAAGTAACGGTTACTGTAGCTAATTAATGCCATACCTACATCTACACCCCTAATCTTAACAGTAACCTAATGGAGATCTTTAGATTTTTCGTTGATTAAAAACGTCAGCTCTCGATGAAAAAAAACCAACAAGCATTCAGCAGCATGGTGTGGTGCTGGTTTTGCCGGTTGATCAGCATAACCTTGCTGGCAAAGCTGGTTGCCCAGTATGATCTTCCTGGCTTTTTTCAAACAGCATACTCAAAAAAGGCCAGCATGCACTGGTCACTACCAACAAAAATAATCAAAGATCAGCATGTACTGGTCATCAGCATCGCCAGCAAAAACCATCATGCTGCTGTAGTTTTTTCACATCACAGTTTCAGAGGTGATTCCTGGCCCAGACTCGTGAGGAGTTGGAATGTTCTCCCCTCGTCTGAATAAATGAATAATGAATTGGTGTCGAACCTTAATGTTTACTGTGGGATGCATTGATTACCTCCTCTGTCCAGCAGACGGCAGACGGGATTTATTTTTTCCCCAGACCCGCCCTTATTATGGTGGGTTCAATTTCAATGTGCACGCCACTTTCTCCAAGCGCACTGCATAATGTGAAGCCTATAGCAATCTTTCCCACTCTATGTAGTGCACTGGGTTTGGATTGGTTAGGCGTTTGGAACGCGTAGTGATCGTTCGCGTTTTTTTGTACGGAAGAGGAAATGTAGTTTGTCCAAAGTTTTGGAAAAGTTTTTTTTTTTTTGTGTCTCTTCCGCGAATTTCACGATTGAGCTGAGACCTAGGACTCTGTATGAAGCTACCGCAAACGTTACAGACAACTGATTAATCATGGTAAGATTGCTGTTTTAGGTCTGTTTGCGGTGCATTTGTGGACTTGTTGGGTAATATTTCTCATAAACACGTTTTGCTGAAAGTTTGCACTTGGGTCTGCTTTTTTGTCATTGCTTTTTTAGATTGAGCAATAGTAGTAAATGTAGGGATGCTTCACTTTGTGGGGATTGCATACATGGCTGCTATCTTATACTTTATAGATCGATTTATTTGATAATAAACATAAATGCGTGTTGTTATAACATGTGTTGTGTTGTTATATGATCTTGGTGTATGGCTTGTCACACGCACCTAAAGATACTGCAAAATAGAAACTCAGGGTTCTCAAATGATCAGGTATTTTTAAGATAAAGCCTAAAATAACCTTGATATTAAAGGACAATAATAGGATTGATCACTAAGAAAGTGAATCAAGCAAACGTAAAATAGATGCATGATTTTTTTCTTAAAAAATTGGCCGTGATTAAGAAATAACTGCACGGAAAATTAAGGAAAAACAAGGCAGCTCTGATTATTAAAAAATAAAATAACCCTGATTAATAAAACGAACAAAACCAGCTTTGACCACTAACAACAATAATAATAAAAAGTAGTGCTGATTATTAAGATAAATACAATAGCTCTGATTATTAAGAAAACACCTTAAAATAACCCCGGTTGTTAAAAAAAAAAAAAAAACTTTGTTCATTAACAACTACATTAATAAAAATGAGTGCTGATTATTAAGATAAATACAATACCTGATTATATAAAAAAGCTCTGATTATTGAGAGAATGCAGTAAAATAGCTTTGGTCAATAAGGAACACTACAATAACTAAGAAAAAGCAAACAGAAATAGGTCTGATAGATCTGATAATTGTAAAAATAACTTAAATTATGAGGACCTGAGTTTTTATGAAAATAAAATGGGGATAGACCTGATTATTAAGGGGAAAAACAAATTAAAATAGCCCTGTTTATGTAAAAAAAAAAAAAAAAGGATATAACATTGCATAAGGGATGATCTGTTTAATATTTTTTTCTTCTTAAAAGATAATGGTCGTATATTCTATCATTTATTTTAAAATAATTCAAGAATTAGGTACAATGTCTAGTGGAAATGTGTGAGATTTTTGTTGTTGTCCCACACACCAAATATATACATCTGGACTGTCAAATGAAATGTGTTGACGTGGTATAATTTAAATGTTGCTGCTTTTTAATGCTGTTAATTACTTTTGTCTGTCATATATCTAGAATTTAAAGAAATAAAATAAAAAAAGGTTTGAGGATTGTGTATTTAAAGAGGAGAAGGCTAGCCAAAACCTTTTTTATATCATGTATGATGTACTTCTGATGTACTGCATATTGTTTTTCCATCTCTCATTTCATTCAAACAGTTTCACACCCACTTCATCCAGTTCATGTTTGGCAGGAGCCGGGGTCTAACCGGCAGTATGGGGTGCAAGGTACGAACCAAACATAGGCAGGGTGCCAGCCCAGTGCAGGATACAAACCCACTTACACACGTACTCACACTGGAACACTTTAGGAGGAATCCCATGTAGACACAAGGAGAACATGCAAAACACACAGACTTACAAAGAGCAGTCTGGGTACTCAAGAGGGGATCTCTTTGAGTTATGAGGCGACAGCATTAACCTCTGCAACACAGTTCCATCCTGTTAATCTATTGTAAATCGTATAAATATATCCTGTACAGCACCGCCAAGTCCCGTTTCTATCTAACCTTCACATGTTTACATCTGAACCATTTTCCTTAAGGTAGCATGATATATAGATTCATAGTAGTTAAGGCATAAGTCACTTGCATATTTTGTTAACAGTGATGATTGAATTGTTAACAAAAATGAAATTCAGATGTTATGTATTTAGCAATTACTAAGAGATTTAGAACTGTAAGTGGAGAGTCAGAGGCAGAAAATATTTGTCTTTAATAAGTGCTGACAATAAAATATGTTTAATGTGTTGTCACACGATGTTCCATCCATTATAAAGCAATATCCCTAAATTGTACAGCTTCATTTTTTTCTTTCTGAAAAATTGTATTCACAATTGTAGGTTAAGTATCATATTTTTTTCCATATTAATTGTGAAAACCAAGGCCTTAATTACTTCATTGACATATTGCAAAATGCATAATTAAAATATTTATTAATTTATTATTAAAAGTATTACTTATCAATAAAAAAATACGGAACTGATAAACAATATTTTACAGAAAAATATAGTCTATGTGGCACCACCAGTCTAAACAGGAGAATATTAAAAACAAGAGTCCCATTCTACTTCTGCTTGGCATGTTTGAATGGTTAAGTTGATTTGATTCTTGATATTGAGAACCGTTTACTAGGGATGAGCCATATCGTATCGTTTGTGTTAATACTAATAATTTTTTAAACGATATGAAACGTACATATCGGGATTTTCAGACGTAATGTATTTACACAGAGTATGGCGTACGTCATTTATGTGACTTGGAGGCAGTGTTACAGATATGGTGGAAAGCGTTTCTGCTGTGGAGGAGTTTGTCCCAAAAAGGGGAGCGACTTCGGTAGTGTGGAGGACATTTTGGTACAAGATATTAGATGTACAACAAACTACAATAATATGTAAGCTATGAAAACGGTCTGTAACAACAAAAGGGGGAAACTCAAACAGAGGCATGCAGCTCTGTACAAGAAAAGTAAAAAATGCCACGATATTTTGTAGCAATTGTATGTTGTTGAAATATATCACCAAAGATGTTGTTATCGCAAACATACCCTAAAATATTGCAATTTTATTTTAGGGCCATATCGGCCACTCCTACTGTTTACTCAAAACGCTAAGATTTCTCCTGCCCTTAAGGGAAGCTCTCTAAATGAACTCGTTTTTAAAGTGATCATTTATCTATTTTATCTGTCAAATAATTTTTTCAAAAGCAGAATTTTTTTAATTCAAAAGGAAATTATAATGCACCCTGTAAATTAGGCCAGACTTACATTAGGCCAGACTTTAAATTGCTTGTTCCTCGGATGTCTCTACTTAAGAATCTACTGAGGAGGGAGGAAAAAAAAATCTTTATTTTTCAGAACTTTTACATTTCTTGAGGACTATGTGGAATCAATACAAGGAAGGAGAAAAAATGTTAAAATAATAATACATTTTTATTTAAAAATAAAATGTAGTTAATCTACAATTAAATTAAAGTGAATCCTGAAAAAAAATTAATGTACAGAACAATACCGTTGGCTCTCCACCGGAGGGCAGAAAAAGCTAAAAAAAATATATATATATTTTTTTATTTCAACCATTAGTACTAGGACGGATCCGCGAAATACAAAAAAAAGTAAAAATTTTAAAAAAAATAATTTTTTTTTAATTTTTATTTTTTTCAAATATGGTAGTCGGCGGATCCGCGAAACAAGCAATAAAAAAAGTCTGGCCTAAGGAGAATTTGTCTTTTAGTAATATAGTGGCATTACCACAAATAAATGGTTTTAAAAATTATGTTGAACTACAGAAGACAAGACAGTTACTATCACCTCGGGCCTCCAGGCTTTTTTTTTTTTTTTTTTTACCAATACGTTACCTTGAATTCAGCATCTTGTAAGTATTACCGTAGAAAAGACGATGGGTTTCACCAAAAATCAATTGAATTAATTGGTTGTGTAAATAATAACAGGATCTGTTCCAGTATTTGAGCGTATCCACCAACATGAAAATGAAAGCACAGTTAAGAAGGACATGATATGGCAGCTGCATGATATAAAAGCAAATAAAACGTCATAGAAAGTTGTTTGATTACGCAAATGAGATGCAAACTTAAATAGTCACGAATGTGTAGCAAGTAAAATATTCAGGGGGGAACAGAAGCATGTTAAACTGGTGCCCCACATTGACTGTTCAGTAGGGTGTATAGTCACCCAAACCTGCCAAAACACACTAACAGTGATGGAGCATGAACAGGATCAGATTGTCCAGCAGTTTTTATGGGACCCTCATCATATTCATTTTAAAATATCCCCCTGATTTTTTTGGGCAGTGTAGTTAAAAAACAATTGACGAACAGTAGTTCTGTTTTTCATTGGATGTTTCATGAAATGTGTTGGCGTGTTTGGCAACGTCGACAGGAACGACTGTCACTTGTGTTGGAGAAGTAAAACCAGAACTTTGCGATCTCCAGAACTTATGCTCTTTCCTTGCTGCAAAGTGCTGGTAAATCCTATTGAGTGTAATGCTGTTGTTAATAATAAGCACTAATTACTACTCTTTAATTTTGAGACATTTCAGCATATGCCTTTTTTATTCTCCATGCCTACATCTAGATACATCCTGTAAAAGAGCTTCGTAGTCATTCTGCATACTCCAATCAGATTACGTGATGTGCTCTAATTATTTACTGTCATGGTGCGTCTTGCTGGTTGATGTATTGCATTGTGGGAGTTGAAGTCGTTGCAGGCAAAGCTCTAGTGAAGATAAATATATGAATTCCCCAGGCGTTGTTACAGCCACCTAAACAATTGTTGTGTTACTCATTTTCAGATAGACTAAATATTTGAACTGTGCTAGACATAACATGGTGAATCATACATTTAATTCTATTGAATTGCTTTTATAGAATTGCTGGGATAGATTAAGATGAATTTGCATTATGTGATTGGGATTTAATTAAGTATTCAACTATTTGCATTGCATTGTAATTGCATATTCTGCGGTCTCTGAGTTGGGCTCTCTCTCTCTTTTTGGGCATTCACAATCTCCAATATTTACTCCATCTACAGCTACTTTAGTGTGGTTTGTTTTACACTGGTGCTACAAGGCTATTGCTTCTCACTAATGATGATGATGATGATGATGATAATAATAATAATAATAATGTTGTATACAGCTAGTACTTGTAGCATTGTACACATTAAATCTCTATTACACCTTATCAAGAGTAGCTTATCAAGTGTTGTCAAGTGTTGAGTTCTCGTCTGCCAATCCCAGATTCATCTCTTGGGCTTAAAGAGCATGAGCCTCTACTCAAGCGAATGTACGAAAAATCAATCCATCCTATACAGTCCTATTGTAAACCCATAGGCATTAATATGGAGTAAGTTCTCTCTTTGCAGCTATAACAGCTTCTACTAAATTTGTAATTTTTGCCCAATCATCCAGAAAAGCATGTGAGGTCAAATCCTGATTTTGGATAAGAGGACATGGTTCGCAATCTCCTTTCTAGTTTATTCCAAAGGTGTTTGATGGACTAGAAGTCAAGGCTCTATGTGGGCCATTCATGACTTTTCACACCATACCTGCCCAGCTATGCTTTTATATATATTTCAATTGTGCACCTGGGCACAGTCATGTTGGAACAGAAAAGGCCCAAACTGTTGCCACAAAGTTGCATGCAATTGGCAAAAAAGTTGTGGTATACTTAACTATCAAGATGTCACTTCACTGGAACTAAGGTGCCTTGGCCAATCCCTGAAATCCAATACAGTGAAGTCAAGCAGGTAATGTTCTCCTGGCAATCATACACAGACTCACCCATCAGACTGCCAGATAGAGAAGTGTGATTAGTAACACCACATAATGTTTCAACTACTCCAGTTTTACATTACGCTACCTCACCTGATGCTCAGCATTGTACTCGGTGTTGTAATTGTACTATGCAACTGTGGCATCCTGTAACATACCATGTTTGATTTATGACTCTGTAGAGTGATCCTTTCTTACACAAATGTCTGTAATGGCAGACTGCATAACTAGGTGTTTATTTTTGGAGACCGATGGCTGTGGGACTAAATGGAAAATTAGAATTTATGGATTAAATTGTGTCTCAATACTTTTGTTACATATAATGTAAGTGTTTGTATGATCTGCGACGTAATGGGTGAACTGTGGATGTTAACGTGGTAGAACCTAGTCAAACTGTGTCAAGTTACTGTTCTGTTACTGTGCTCTTCAGTATTTAACCTTGATGCTGAGCATTTTGGTTACTCACATGGCTGTATGCTTAACACTTTAACAGCAGTGGGACTGGCTAATAGCCAAATACATTAGAATGAAGATTGTCTACATATTTTTCCATTTAGTATACGCGTGGACTGGTCCGGACATGGCATCAGACTGCAGCAGACTCAAATCTGTTCATAGGCGGTCATAGCCTGAGGTTGTCCACACTGGAGTCATCAGCAGTGTTCGTGCGAGGGATACGACAATAACCATTTATAACCTATAGGCATGTTTGACAAACAAAACAGTCTTGATAGGCTTGTTGGCGTCTGTAAATTTGCTTGTTTGCCATTGATCTTCATCTGACACCACAGGAAGAACTGTAAATAAATCAATTACAACCGAAATGGCTTAAAAAGCAATATTTCTTTCGCCCCTGCAGGGTTTGTCTAGTAGCATTTGTACGTTTACATTTTACATTTGCAGCATTTAGCAGACGCCCTTATCCAGAGCGACTTACAACTCATACAGTCTTACAATTCAAGCAATCAGAGGTTACAGGCCTTGCTTAAGGACCCAACAGTGGCAGCTTGGCAGAGGTGGGATTTGAACCCTGGACCATCAGGTCCAGAGTCCATCGGGTCCAGAGTCCAGTACCTTAGCCACTAGGCTACCGCTGATTAATAAGTGTAGTGGTAGCACTTTCTCCAGTGTTAATATTAAGAACTGGACGCTGTGCAAGTAGACATGTAGTGGCACCATGGTTATCTTGTGACTTTATTCAAATAACTGTGTCAAGGTCTAAACAGAAGTGTGTGTGTATGTGGGCGGCTATGTGCGTGCCTTAATTGCTGAGCTAACATGGGTGTATCTGAACTGACGTCACATGCTTTGCTACATTCTTGCCTCGATTGTGAAAGTGTTGTTTGGCTCCGGTCAATACTCTTCTAAAATAAAGCGGCAGTGACTGAAACAGGAGCCGTGCCCATGTGGAGAACGGTAATCAAAATCTTGCATGCTGAATGGAAAAGAAAGCAGATTGCTGCCAGTAAGTAACATTTTAGATGGGACCAGACATAACAAAGTGACAGTTTTGTGGTTAATGTGCTGTTTTGACTGTTTGGCTGTTTGATAGTGTCTGGCTGCTTTAATTTGGGGAAATTGCACAGACCTTGAGCTTTATGACACAACAGGGACTAGCTAATAGAACCTTGGTGATATATTTTCAGTGATATCGTGTGAGTAATTTTACTACAAGAACCAACTTTATGGTGACTTGGAAATATTTTGATCATTGGACATAAACAGAGTTTCTGTAACACAACCTCTGCGTACTTATTGTGTGGTTTGTAGTATGTGGTATATTTAACATGATTACTCATTTTGCTTTAGTGAGAATAGAACATAAACCTGGTTTACTCACTTATGGTGGAGGCCTAGAGGCACTTGTTGAATGCCTGAAGTGAACTGAAGGCTTGTGCCGCTCGGGTGGCGAAGTGGCGATTTGCAAATTCACCAAAGCAATATCTTGTGGCCAAATTGGTTATCACAGAATCACACAATTGGTTATGTGTCTGGAATAAAAGGTTGGATGTCCCCCAGCGATCCATTTCAATGCCCAACTGATGGATAAGTACCTTTTCTGTGATAAGCACACAAGATAGGCTTGGAACCCCCTGCGACCTGACCAATTGGGACTGCCAAAATTGGAAGTAAAACAAGAAAAAATACAAATTATAGGGTGAAGTAAGGGAATCATGGTGACTTAGCATAGTCTGTGCTTCTTCACTTATTGATCACTTGTAACAGACAAAATTAATTTGCACAGTGTTGGTATTTAGAAGTATTTAACTTAAACCGAGTGGCACACCATTGAACAAAGCATAAGAACTATAACAAAGCTCATGGCATAAAAGGCTCTTTCTAACAAATGTTTAATCATTTGAACAGTTTGATGGGAGCTTAAGGTAGATAAGGTAGGCCATGTTGGTATGGAGTGGACAATGCCATAAAACACAGTGGGACTTTGTTGGACAAACATAAGTCATTCAAAAATTCTCAAAGAAGAAACGCAAAAGCTAAAATAACCTACATGGAGTCACAAGACTGGATATTACTTATCCTGGTAAAGAGCTAGCAACAATATAGGGTTGTATCTTTCACTTGGCGGTGGTGGACAGGCATATTTTGTCCTTCAGACACCTGGCCGGTCTTGTCAGAACTACAGAGATGAAGGGGGGCAACACCTGTATTTGTGGACTGCATTCAATACAATAATTTGTTCAGGAAAACCAACACCTTTTCTTTTATTCTTAGCTGTGATTCAACATTAGATGTACAGAGTATGCAGGTAAGGACAGGACTCCATTATGGTATGCTTTTTACTGCATGACTCATTGTGTCATTAGATCATTTATTATAATAATTTTCAGTGATTTTGGCCCATTTTCTGGAAGGACATTACCCTACATTACTTAATTTGACATCAACTCATATTGTGTGGGACCCACAGAGCATGACATATCTCTTGTTCAATGACCTAATGCTTTTGGGGCAGCACAGTGGCTCGATGGGCAGAACCGCCACCAGAAAAAGGTCCTGTGTTTCTGTCGCAGTGGAGAGTGGCCTGGGTCCTATCTGTGCGTCTTCATGCCCTACTTGTGTCTGTGTGGGTTTACTCCGGATACTCTGGTTTCCTTCTACAGTCCAAAGATGTGTTAGGATAATTCATTTGTTATGCTAAATTGCCATTGTCTTAAGTGTGTATGTGTGTATGTGTGTATGTGTGTATGTGTGTATGTGTGTATGTGTGTATGTGTGTATGTGTGTATCTGTGTGTGTGTGTGAGAGAGAGAGAGTCAAAATAAACACTGCATGGCTTGATGGCTTGTTGTCCACAGTCTTGGTTTCTCGAAATTTGGCTATGAGGGATGCAACAGTGCTGTGTAAAATTGGTGGTCTTTCTGGGTATCTGTTTTTGAAGTTCGTGGCTATGATACAGCAGCGTTCCCCAGACATCAGAATCATCCAGTTAGCTGTGACGAACAACAAAAGTTTTGAAATTCCTGTGTTGCTGACCTTTAAACCGCAAGAGCAAATCTGATTATGGAAATCGATTCCTGAGACAATTTGGGTCTTCTGGAAATGTCCATGACCAACAAACAACTTGCCCTTGATCCAATATGGCAGCTTTTATTATGGTTAAAATAAGACAGCAATTAACCTAAATTAACAGTTCCTAGTAGGAAAGGGGGCATGGTGATACTACATATGTATTTTATTATCAAAGTTACAATGGCTTATATCCAATACATTTCAAGATAAGTATAAAAGATAAGTCGTTAAGGTGGAGGTAATTGGTGACCAAAAACAACAAGCGTATTTCCTTAGTTTCCTTCTAGTGTCACCCTAAACATGATAAGAACCCTTTTACTTCTAATTGTGGCGATTCTTCCACTATCTGAATATTCACTGTCCAAATCGTTTACCATTACCAAGTTTTACTGTGTATTTGTTTTACTGGTTCGGACCGTGCGCTCACATGGCAGCATTTGATTGTCGCAACAAATTTTTGATCTTTTTCCTATATGTTTTGCTCGAGGATATTACCCATTAAACGTCAGTACCGGCATGCCCTTGCAGTGCATGTTCTTTTCTGTACATAAAGAGTGAATTAAACTGTAGAATCTGTTTGTGAGGTCCAATACCACACATTATGAAATTAATACATCCATTATCTTCTGCTTAATCCACATGGGGTCACGGGCCAGCCACTTTCCACCCAGCAACTCTGAACAGCGGGGGCAGGTATAACCCTAGATGGGGCACTAATCCATCGTAATTTATGACATTTTTTGGATCATAAATTCCAAGTTTATATTCCAAAATGGTGCAAAGATTTGTGCAAAATATTTAAGCACAAAGTATATCCTTAATTTTTCATATTTTAGAAACTTCTGTCAATTACTACTGTACACAAGTAATTGCTAGTGCTTAAATGAATAACGTGTTCCAAAGTAAAAGTAATTATTTTTACGTTAAGGGATTTACTATAGGTTTAATTGAGAAGAAAAATACTTAATGTACAAATGCCTACTCTCTTTTTGGACCAAGCATTCATTTTATCAGCAAAAATGACTTATAACCAGTAGTAATTGGGGAAGGTTAAGTGCTCTAAGGTCATTGTTTTAGGACAATATAATCACATTAAGCTTTGTTCATGTTGAGCGCTAGACTCTCCCGGTGTTATTGCACCATTTAGGCTAACCGTGTGCTTAATATCATGCTGAATGTGTTTCTCTACAAGTATGAACACATCCCTTAATCATTTACAATGATCTCATGTCTAATGCTGGGTTAATATGTTTATTAATCTTAAAACATGTTAGCATGTTTGTAGTGTACTGATAATGCCCTTATGTCTCACTCAGTTTGTGAATCGTTCCCATCGGATACTATTAATTGCTGTACTGTTGTAACAAGGCAGGAAGTCGCTGTTACCATGGCACCAGGCCAGGGATCACAGATCACAGGGCAGAAGATTTTTAATGCATCGTAGTTGGTGCCCTTAGGGCAGAAGCAACCTTTAACCTTTATCAATAGTGGGAAAAGGTCTCGTTACACTCATGTCTACAAACATGCATATGATTGGTTCTGCCTGGTCTGTTTTCTAGATATAGTCAGTCTTCAGGGGCAGTTTACATGCATTATGGGTAAGGAGAAGAGGTGTGAGGAGTTTGTCCACAGGAAGTGGTGTCTGCATGCAGAATTACTGGTAAGCAAAAGTAGTACAGCTGTGTTTCTTTCTGAGGAAGTGGATAGCATGGGCTAAAGAAGTGCTAAGGGAAGAGATGTGTCAGATTTGTTTTCTCTCTTAATGTTATTTGTGGTTAGATAATTAGTTAGTTAGAATGCTGGACAATTTATCACAACTAAGTTTGAAAGAATCTTCCAGAATGTCTCATTTCCTCATCACGCCAACTGCAGCTTATTCTGAAAATGTTAAGACCCTAAAGACACAGCAATATGAGTGCGCAATATGGCCCTAAATAAATATCACGATATTTTAGGGTACATTTACGATAACGGTATTTTTGACAATATATTTCAACAACATTCAATTGCAACTAAATATATTTTATACTTTAAAACACCTGACCTCGCGGCATTTTCGATTTCCTCGTACTCAGCTGCTTGCTTTTGCTTGAGGTAGTGAAACAGTTGCTCTGCTTATGACTCGAGTACTGGACGCACATCATATCCTGTATTAATCACGTAAACACGTCGGAATATTATAATATGGATGTTTTATATAGTTTGAAAAACTATACAAGTATTATCCAGAACGATACGATATGGCACATCCCCTACACAGCAAATCTCAATTTTAATAGCAGCTATTAAGGGCATAGGTCGACACTTTAAAACAACTGGTGATGTTGTTAAACAGAAAATATTTAGATAGTTATATATTAAAGCCCAAAGTCTCTTTAGAGACAGAGATGACCACCAGTTCTCAAAGACAGAAAAAAAACTCTTCAGAAGTGTAATCAGAAAATTTGTCTCTTGAGAAGAACTCTACACTGCTCACAAAAATTAGTGGATCGTGGGATATTTCATCCCTTTTTCATCCCCCATTTCATCATTTTTGGGAGCAGTGTTTAACCAGAAATTTGTGTAAAGGCGGCGTTTTGAGCAAAACATCAAAGTTCCCTGCAGAATATAAAATGTTTAATTCCCAATGCGTCAGCCGTGTACTGATGAATCACTATTTGAGTTGCACGGTGATTGTTTAGAGAGGAGTCTTCTAATATTTGGTGAGAAATGCATCTAAACTGCCATAATGCATGGAAGCAGAACTATTATGGTGTCAGGCGACCTATCCGCTTGTAATGATGACCTGTTTCACTCTGAAAAAAACAGTTAATGCTTTGGGGTACAGGACAATATTGTAGAAAAGCTTCACACACTTGAAAAGTTGTTTTCTAAAAAGGAAGACTCATGCGATTTATCAACAAGACAATGGTCCTGCTCACTGCAAAGACCATCAAGAAGTGTTAGTGAGCAAGTCCACCAAACTCATGTTTTGACCTGGTCAGAATGTATCCACAAGACTTAAACATGAACTGAAAGGCTAGTCAATGTATCTACTTGTTAAATTCTTGCTTATTTCATGACTAATTTGATTATTTTTGGATTGTCATTTCTTGAGTGGGAGTATAGTTAGGAGTAGCTAGCTAGTTCGTTAGTGTAGTTATTTCAGGTTCTGAATCATCTTTTAGGCCAAAGAGATGATGGGAAGGAAATGGTGTAATACATTAAGCATACCTAGACCGCGCCTGGTATGATGAAATAAAATATTGCTCAATAAATAAAAAAGTAGAGAATCAGTCTATTAATTTTCTCATCCCACATGATTGCTCATTCAGGTGGTTTCAAACTTTTTCACTTTAAGACTCATTTATTAAGGTCCAGCAAGCATTATGGCATACAGGAAAACAAAACTTTATCTCAAATAGCAGAAGGGTTGATGAAAATTGTGGAAAAACATATATAGTTGAATCCGGTTAATAGGACCACCGGTTAATGGGACCTGCCGCTTATTCGGACCAAATCCGCCAAATCACGCCAACCACTTTCTTGATTCTGTTCAAGTGCAGTCCGTCAAGAGAACGCTCCAGATCACACTGGATAAGTTCTTTAAATGTTGACTGGAATTTACTAAGAACTTTAGTACCTATACATTGTGTTGTAGATCGTTTTGAAAAACTTGGTTCCAAATGTATTTTTTAATGAATAAAGTTCGTAAGCAACAGTAGTTCTTGTTTGTAAGTTATACTAAATTCCAGTCAACTTTTGAAGAACTTCCAGTGTGACGCGTTCTCTTGACGGACTGCACTTGAACAAAATCAAGAAAGTGGTGGGTGTGTTCACCTCTGATTTTGCTCTTGTCAACACAACTTTTCTGATTTTCTGACCTTTGATAAAAGCATAAATTCTTCCGGAGATCCCAAAAATCCTCCCATAAATTGCTGATCTGCTTTTGCTGTGGCAAAGTGGCAACTTGTGACTTCTTTTTTTTGTAGTAAATGCAAATGTTATGCAAAGACCTGTAGGTGGCAGTAGAGGGCTGGGGAGAAACTCGGGAGTTTTCGGGCAGTGATGCCAGAGACGAAGAGTTTCTTCATGGATATTACATACTGTACACGTTTTTTGGTCCGATTAAGCGGAATTTTGGTCCAAATAAGCGAATAACATTACACTTATATAATAGAATTTGGTCCGAATAAGCGGCTGGTCCCATTAACCGATATAGATTGTATTCAGTATTATTTATATGAAACCATATTATTTATTATTCGTATTCACAGTCACATTGCCGCTATTATAATATTATATACCAATTTTTTTAATATTGTTGTATTATATTACTTTTATGTAATGACTTATGTAAGAGGTACCACTCAGAATTTCGTTGTATCATGTACAAAGACAGTTTTCTCTTTCTGCCTTGATTTTGAACTCAAACATGGATTGATGGTAAAAAATCCTAGAACTGAAAAAGTTGAAAAAAAAAAAAAAAAGGAAGTGGCCAGACTGGTGGTCAAAATGGTACCCCAAATATTTCACTCCGGCTGCCTCATACAAGGGGTTTAAATAGCAGCGGGTGTGATTTAAGGATATACAACACAAGCGAGGATCCCTGACCTGTTTCTAACCAAAATTGGGATGTACTGGGGTCTTTTTGTTTCACAAATTGACTCACCTGCTTCTGATCCACAACCTGCAGTTTTTCTAAATATTAGAATTCCCTTTATGTGTTGTAACTTGAATCCGTTGTTGTTGTTGTTTCAGGTTTGCGTATATCGAGTTTGCAGATAAGGAGTCCGTTAGAACAGCCATGGCTCTGGACGAGTCCTTATTCCGAGGAAGGCAGATAAAGGTAACAGTGTGATGGGACACGCGCACACACACACACACACACAGTCCTGACCCGTTCCACGCTGAACGTTGGAATAATTTCTTCAGGTTTAAGTTCACATGTTTAAATGGAAGGTTAAAAGCTTAATGTAAACATAATCTGGGTTTTCGTTCCCAGTTACCAGTTTGTTTTCACCAGTGTGACCAGTTTGTACCTGCGCTGGGTCGTTGAGCTCGGTCCTTATTTTAAACCCGCAGGTCGGCGCCAAGAGAACGAATCGGCCCGGCATTAGCACCACAGACCGCGGGTTTCCACGGGCCCGGTTCCGCTCACGCGGGGGGAGTTTCTCATCTCGGGCTCGGTATTACAGTGGATACACACCTCCCAGAGGAAGAGGACGTGCCTTCAGGTGAGCACCGCACACACACGCCCACACACAGGAGAGAGAAAGTGGTGAGGTCAGCGAGTGGTGCTGCTTTATCATCCACCCTAAATAAACCTGTTTTACCTTAATCCTAAAATCACACACATTTTCTCCTCCCAGCACATCCTCCAAGTTTCAGAAGCGTTTACAGTCGGTGTGTGTGCTGCAGTTACAGATTATTATTCATATATAACGATGCAAATCACGTCTAGAACCAACCATTGGTCACTCGAACGCTCTGTAGATCTTTATTAGGTCCACCTGCCACCATGGGCCTGCTTGTGTCTCTCTCTCTCACACACACACACACACACACCTCAAAGCTTTGTGCTTCAGTTGGTTCTGGTTTGTTAAATAATCAGTAATAAATGTGCTCAGATACAGTAACGACCGTTTTTATGTCTGGACATTTTCACAATACGTGATCATAATAATAATAATAATAATAATAATAATAATATCTAAACAGATTTATATTCAAAATATTTAGCAATTTGTCCAGTTGGTCGGAAAAGCTCGTCGATTTATCACAATATCATAAGATATCATCATATTGGCCACCTTTTCCATGGCTTTTCTTGCCAGGACCACCGGTTAATGGGACCAGGCGCTTATTCGGGCCAAATCCTGTTATATACGTGTAATGTTATTCTCTTATTTGGACCAAAATTACGCTTAATCGGACCAAAGAACGTGTACAGTATGTAATATCCGTGAAGAAACTCTTCGTCTCTGGCATCACTACCCGA
>JAVSBV010173995.1:0-13645 GCA_033117975.1 Parotocinclus spilosoma | reverse complement strand
GGCCTTTTAGGAAAGTGTAATATTGTGAAGTTGCTTTGAGACAATACTCTATTGTAAAAGGCGCTATATAAATAAACCTGAATTGAATTGAATTGAATCGATTTCAACACCAAAGTACTGATTTACAATTAAATAAATGAATTAATGATGGCATTTCAAACAGGTGATTGTAATCATAATTTGGAACAAAAGCAGTATCCACTGTTCCTCTGCACATCTACTGTTTTTAATCTCCATGTTTTTCTGATTTGGGGTTATAGATAAAGCAGTGGCACTACTTGCCATGTTTTGGGCGATGGGAGGAAAATGGAGAAACAGGGTGACTAACCTTCTATACTTTTTACTTACAATGTAATGTGGCAGCATGTTGCAATGGCGTGAACGCTTTTTCCTGACGTATTGCTGCCTTGAACCTGAAACAGCTCCAGGTCCACAACACCTCCATTCTACCACACTACATGGGCAAGGGTTGAACTGGGTCTGGAACCAATCCTAACACAATGGGAGTTGAAAGCCAGACCACTGCAGGGCATTACACTCACTGATTCATACCTAAGGCTATTTAGATTACAAAATCCACATATTGACATATTTTTATTGTGAAATGAAAGGAAGTCAGAGATTCAGAGAGAACTTCTAAACCCTGCACAGAAATAAGCCGGAGGTGAGAATTAAAGCTGGAATCCTGTGAGGCAATGTATCTCTAACCAATGCTAAAATGTTTCATATCCCTTAAGAAAACTACCTTTTAATATGATACCACATAACCCGCACAAGTCGCTATCATATAGTATGACGTAAGGTGTAAAAATCAAAGCTGGTATGAGCGCAGAGTAATGGAATGCCTCTACACTTACGTTCCCAGTGACGAACATTAGCTCCAATATTCATTTGACTAACAAACAAACAAACAAGTGTATCAGATCAATGCGTCTCGTTGATGGTTGCCAGGATTGGACTCAGGCCATAATGCATAGCCAGAGCCAACGTTGTTAATGTCATTAGCATTTTGATAGAGCAAGGTTCTTGCCATCACTGCAGGGGAGCGCGCGAGCTCAGATTAGCTGTCACTCTCCCAGACTGGCAGGGGTGATAAGCAGGATCGGTGGCTGCTCCCATATTTAGAAGTGGCTCATCAGAAACAACCCAGCAGTTATCATGGGGTGTCAGGGGTGGGAGCCTGCATATCCAGAGGAATACTGTTGAGTTGAGCTTCCAGCCTCCCCTTCTTCATCAGCCCAGTGCAGGAATGCAACAGTGAAGGGGTAGCTAGGGGAAGAAGTGATAATGGAGGAAGGACAGATAGGTTTGGCATTATGCTAATAACATCATCGCTCAGGGACTAACTGCCCCCGGTGAAAATGATCACTGTGTGGCGACTCATTTTCTTGTCACACACACTGCACATATTTGTTTTTGAGGAAGAGAAATGTCAAGCAGCATTTCATAGGGCATAGCCGAAAAGCACTGCATGAAAATGTCAGGTGAAAACAAAGGCGACCCGGGCTCTGGTGATTAGAACGAGCACCGCAGGTGTGATTAGTCCGCCGAGACGAGATTGAAGAAAATGCTCAAGCCCAAGGACAGAAGCATGAAAAGCATGAATTGAAAATTCTGCCTGCATTTATCTTTTTAGCAAAGCTTTTCCTTCCGTACACATTTGGAAAAATACATTTTGAAATAGCATTGAAATACATTTGAAATATTTTTGGGAGCAGTATACAATTACTCAAGTAGCAGAACCTGGCAGATGGGTTAGCAGGGGTGACACTGGAAAGGATTGATGTCAAGACTAGCAGTTCCTGATCTTACCTAGTCGAGAGTCTCTCTCTTTCCCACCATTCAACAGTTCAGTAGTCTGGCCTCCGAGCCACAGAAGGCAGGTCACTGTGCCTACATGCAGAAGTCTTTTTGTTTTAATAAAAAAAAATAAGACTTTTAGATTTAGTGTCCTTATTTCAAATGACATTAAATCAAATCTGACTTTGTATTTGGACTCTGGTCTTTTCCACTGGCATATCTATATTGGTTACTATGGTGACAGTGTTAGTGTGCCTGCATTGATTCGCATGGAGCTAGAGGATGTTAGCCAGTTAGGATGACCAACATGGAAATTCCATAGTGGAATATCAAACCAGTTTATTTATATATTGCAGAGCATCATACCAAGGCAGCTTCACAACTGTCTAGGCCACAATTCAGAAATAATACAGAGACAGCACTAAGGAAAAAGCATTGGTAGGACCAAAGCATAGGATTATGATTTATGTAAGACAAATGTCCAGTCACAAGAATGAACTTTAACTGTTCACTTTACTAGGTTTATTTTGTGTACTGTTGGAGGACTTGGTTTGAGTGAAAGTCTTACTTATGTCCTACATGGTCTATAGACTCTCTGCTCAGTGGAGATCATTGCTAAACCATTCAGTCTTTTTTGGGACATTGTGGAATGAAAACAAGAAGCTTCTTTCTCCTAATGCAACAATGGTGGGTAAAAAACAAAAAGTGGGTAACATTTTTATGCTTTTACTTTACATTTTAAGTTTTTTTTAGTCAACCACTTATGTTTGTGCATTTCCATGGTTTGAGTGGTCGTTAAGACCACCATGATTCCCTACATTACCTGTCAGTGTTAACTTGCTCCTAGGTGTTGTAAAGAAATGTGTTTACAGGTGTGTACTGATGCTGTACTGTAGTGCACAAGGTACTGAACTGTAGACCAGAAGGTCCAGAGTCCAAATTCCACCTTTGAGAGCTGTCACAGTTTAATCCTTAAGTGAGGCCCTTAATCCAAATTTGCTTGGATTGTAATGCTTTCTTATTTTTAAGTCACTCTGGATAAGGACATTTGCTACATAGCTAAAAGTACATGTAAACATCCATTCTGTCGTGATCAGCCTACAGTGAGGGCTTGGAATGGAGATTCAGCACAGCAGACATTTATGGCTTATTAATGTAACTGCTTTAGAATAAAACACTTTCTTTTTAGAGTTAAGGATAAACATATATCAAGGGTTGGGACATGATTATGCTCTTATCAGATTGGGCCACACTGTAGTTAACAGGAACATAACTTGGCAAAGTTAAAGAAAAGCCTACACATCAAGGCTGTTATTTGAATATTTTAAACAGTCTGGCTAATGTCTTCTGACCTCCCCCATTAACAATGCGTTCTCACCCACATAACTGCTGCTCACTCAATTGTTTTTCATTTATTGCGCAACTGTGAGGAAATTCGCAAGACTAGGTTGTGTGTAACTTCAAAATACCATCTGTTTCATTGATACTGGAACAACCACGTCTGGCAACAGTATTCATTCTGGAGACACACCACACCAAACTCTCTTGATATATTCATTATTTTATATTCAGCTGCAGCCAGATGACTCACATTTTTGGATGAGTAGCATTGTTAACAAACATGCGGATTTGACAAATGTCCTGCTGAGTGAATTTAAATTGATTTACTCAATATGTATGATGTTTACACCATAACTCTTGTTGGTTGCACTTTCTAAATGAGGAAAACATATCTAATGCAACTTCATGTTCTTTAAACCAAAATATGGCTACGTATATATAGTAAGATATTAAATTGGAAACAACATTACAGCACTACCATTAATGGCTTTCATTTATGCCATAATCAGATTATTGTGACCTCCTGAAATCTGGAATATGGAGCAGTGAGCTGCAAATTATCATAGCAGCTATTCCAAGATGATAAGCATCTTCAAAGCACCATGAAAAGAACTATAATAAAGTTGAAGAAATGTGCTGTTAGGATTTCTGACTTGGTGGGTGCATCATGATGCAACACTCTAACAAGTTGTGTAATGAAGAAAAATGAAGTAGTCAAGAAGAGATGGTAATGAGGACAAAATGTCATAAAATCATCAATTTGTTGTTCACCTTACATCAATATAATCTAAATGCAGCATACTATGATATATTAAATCAATGATGATCTATAATGTAAGCCATTAACAAGTTAACTAAGATTTGGGTCCTTACACATTCACTAATGGATCGCCTGGAAAAGTGCCCAGACTTTTGTCTAAATCAAATTAATTTTTTCTTTTTTTTTTTTTTCAATAAAAAAATGTATGTACTTAACTTTACAGTAATGTATTACACTTAAAAATATCTGTGAGAAATGGTTGTAAAATGTAACAAATGCCCAAACAGTTTTATATGACTATATATAGAGAAACTGTGGTTATTTGGGTCAAACCATCAAATTCTTGTTAAATATACTACATGACGGAAATTACAAGACCCCTCTTCTTACTAGTGAACAGATCTATTTCAGCCACATATATTGCTAACAAGTGCATACAATCAAGCATACAACCATAAAAGTTTTGTAAATGAACAGTAGAATTATCTTGTTAAGTTCAGGTACTTTCACCATGGCAATGTCAAAGGATGAGTTTGCAAATCATTAAGAAAAATGCCCAATCTCCAAATGCCCCCAGCAGCTCGACCTATAAGCCTGGCCAAGATAGAAGAGCTTACCAAAAGCAGCATGAATTGGCTACCCTAAGAAAACATCCTACATGTCATATACAACGTAAGCATTAGCGAAAGTGATATAAAGCTCAACAACCTTAGGCCATCACCATCTAGAAAGACTGGTCTGGATAGAGTTCTATCCTAAACCCCTTCAGGCTGTTTATGGATGAATTAGTACCTGACTGTATGTCAGGACTTACTGCCAACATGAGTTCTAGCTAATAACTTTGTGGCTGAATGGATAATGGATCCCTGTAGTCAAAGTTCGAAAACTACTAGAACTTCCTAGAGGTTCCAAGAGCTACTATAAATAAATAAATGTTCCGGAGCAGATGTATAGTCCTAGCACCTCTGTGTTTAAATATATCAAATGAAATGGAAATGATCAGTATTAATAAACACATTTTAACTAAATGATACTTATTCATGTGTATCCTCAATTTCAAAAACACAAACGTCTCATTCAAGTACTGCGGGTTCACAGATTAAGAGAGCTCACGAACAAGGGGAAGACAACTGATTTAGATAATGTCGTTTTCATTTATATAGCTATTCAATTTTGAAGAAACTATAGGTGTGTTTATTCATTTCAGGACTTAATTCCCACTTGCAGGATGACGGTACTGTTGGCGATCCCTTACATTATGTATGACAAATTAAGCACTGCCACGACATGTATATTATCTGTATTGTTTGGAATCAGTCATGTCTTCAGCACTATCTCTGACACATTTACATTTTGCTTGCACAGTTTTCTTGTAAAAAGCAACATTTCACAAGAATAGCAAAAAATATTGCAAATATGGCAATGTTCCAGTCAGGGTCCTGCTGTACAGAATGTAATGTGGTTATTAAATGGTGCATACCTTTATTTTCCTGTTTCAAGGGAACAAAACAGACTACACTTTTCAGCTTCTGCTTTTAAGCTACACCTTCCGGAAACTCGGTTTCTGAAAGCCACGGTATAATGGCTCACCTACCTTTCATTATCAATATAAGCCAAACTAGAGATCATGGGTGTCTATAAACTTAGCAATAGAGAATGAGCCAATAGAGAATTACTGACCGCCTCCAGTCATATATATCTGCCTTATTACCTTGCACTGCCAGAGGCGGTGTCTGATACTCTGTCACAGAGGAACCATGTGGCAGTTCTTACCTTCACAGATTAATAAAAATAGCTTTGGGAATCCCTGAACTAGTCTGTACAGATGTACAGACTTTGGTTTTCACATCAGAAATCCCACACGGTCAAATGTAGGGCTCACTTTTTTTAAGCCTATAGCTTTTCAGCTATACCAGCCATAAGGCGTCTCCTCAAATATTAAGGTCTCTTCTTCTTTTCACAGGCCATTTTTCAACCGATCTAAAGCAGGATGAGAAAGTGAAGACGACTGCAAAGGCTTGGGTAAATTAGCAGTGCACTGACAAAAAGCCCACATACATCAGCTGAGGCCCCAGACACATCCATGCATCATGGGACCAAGATGGAGCAGGATAAGTTGATAGATTTGAGACCCTGACATAAGTCAGGGCATTTCCATTAACAAACGCACATAAGTCGCCTTGAGTGGGTCTGCATCACACTCTCCTGTCCTGCTATCCTGCTTGCTCGATCTCTCTTGCTGCAAAATGCAATGGTGGCATTTTCAGAAACAAACGCATCACTGGCCTTCCCTTGTGTCTACATCTTAAAGGATGCTCTCTGGCAGTATGTTTTAAGGTATCTATACTGACCCAGTGCAAACACAAACACAGTTGTCTACACAGTTGTGCTCTGTATAGGGCAAGCCATCTGAATTTCATTACAATTATTTTAAAAGGGAAAGGTCACAGAGGACAACAGCATGTGTGTGAGATCCAGTCAATCACCTGGGCATGTGTGAATCACAGCTGTCAATGAGCTGCATCTCAGACTGCAGTGATGGATGTGCTGCCAGCTTTCACTCTGCCTATCTGTGTGAAAACCTGAGGCGAATGAGAGCGAGTGAAATGGCTGAGAGTGTGTTTGTGATAACTGAAGAGCCCAGGAGAATGTCTCTCACTAAATGCTACAAAACCAGCACTGAGGCTGTGGGCTGCAGTATCCAATCTGGCCATATTTTTAATTAATAAAACAGGCACTGCTCACCTAAACAGTTGTCCCAACACCTTTTCATCAAAATAGTTTTGAAGCTTTTCATAATAACCGCAACAATTTAAAATCAGTGAAAGAGATCCTCTGTCACATCAAGCAGTGGAGAGCTAATGGATAGATTCATAAATACTGGGGAGAAATACCACAAAAGCACTGGGACATGTCTCTTAATCATTTAATTCAAGTTTTCTTCAGTCAACATTGCTAAAGGTGTATAAAACTGAGCACCTATTCATACAATCTGCCTTTACAAACATGCGACTTCATTCAAGCATGGTACTCCAATAGGATGCCATCACTGTAACAAGGCAAATTTCTTACTTACTGGATATGACACAAAATGTGTTGTTATTAAAAAGTGGAAAACTCAGCCAACTCACAAAGTATAAAGACATAAAAGTCACCAGCTCTGCTGATTCACTAACCAAAGAATTACAAACCTTCTCTGAATTTCCACAGCCGAGCAGCATGCAAACTTGACATCACTAAGCACAATGCCAATCTTCAGATAGAGTGGTGTAAAGCATGCTGCCATTGGATCTTGGAGCAGTGGAAGCATGTTCTGTGGACAGGCAAATCATAATTCTCTATCTCTCAGTCTGACGGATAAGTCTTGTTTGGCCAATGCTGGAGAACTTTCCCAGTCTGTCTGCAATTTGGCAATACTGAACTAGGAGACATATTACTATGGTCTAGGAGACAGTATTATTGCTTTTTAAGGTTGGCCTGTGCCCCTTATCTCCAGTAAAGGAAAATCATAATGCTTCACCATATTAAGACATTTTTGGCAAATGTGTGCTTACAACTTTGTGGGAACTGTTTGTGGGAACAGCTGGTTCTAAAAAGCAATGGTTAGCCAGTACAGACCTCAATCCCATTTAATGCCTTTGAGTTGAACTAGAACGGAGACAGAGCCAGGGCCTTTCATCCAATATCAATGTCGGACCTCACAAATGCTCTTCTAAATGCATGAGCAAAAATCCTATAGACTAAATCTAAAATCTTGTAGAAATTCTTCACAGAAAAGTAGAAGCTTTTATAGCACCAAAAGAAGGACCAGCTCTATAATAATGCCTGTGGATTTACAACACGATTTACAAAAGCCGCTTCAGGTATAATGTGTCGGTATCCCAGTACTTTTGTCCATATATTGTAATTGCATTTGAGATTCAGGTACAAATGCTGTACATTATTTTGGCTAAGTTATTAGATCCCTGCTGCACAGATTATACTCAATTTGACTTTCCATTATTTAATCCATCTCACAATTTTTAATACAGGGAATCTAACTGCCTTTTTGACAGCTCTGAAGCTCAAGCTGGCCAAATCTCAACTGATCCATCTCCCCGGCAAAGACCACTCAGTTAACTTGGATGGTATCACTATCCACCTGCACAACAAAGCAAAGAGTATAGGGGTGATTTTAGACAACTCCTTTCTGTACAACATCAAAATCAAATGTCATTTTTAACCAGCGTCTCATATTTCCAAACTCACTTACTACAAGGTTTTGCTTGCTGGTCTGCCTTCATGTTTCATTGCTGCACCACAGAGCATTCCGAATGCTGTGTACTACTGGATCACAACCCATCAAACTCTTTTTTGTAACTGGCTTCCTGTTGCCAGGATCAAATTTAAAAATCTTGCCCTGAAGTGAAAAATCTGAAATCTGTGTGGACACAAAAATCGGATATTTCCATCATCTTTGCCATGACACCTTAGATCTGATATATACTGCTCACAAAATATTTGTAAGCAGTGCATATCTAATAAATGGTCATGATACATGAATGAAAACTCTGAGATCAGAATTAATGTAACTTTTAAATTATGCTAACTGGTCATAAATGGATGCTGAAGAGAACGGACAGCATGACATGTTCAGTGGCAGGGTGGCAAAGTAAACATATTTGGAATGATGTCTCTATGCAAACATAATTAGAAGATATATATATATCACAACTGCTCAGTGATAGAGGAAATTCCTCAAACAAAATGTGTGGACAGATTCTTAAATTCAGAACTACACACCGCATGCCAACTCAGGCCTTCAGCTTCAAGGCATCTAGTACATCCTTATCTGAGATCTAATCACACCTTAAGATTTCGATGTTTCAATACAGGCTCTCATTGGTAGAATCAGCTCCTCAGATCAGAAACAGTCAGAATGCCTTTTTCACTCTTCCTTCAGCAGAAGTCAGAAGACTCACCATAACAATACCTAGGATAGGCTTCTTCTTTCCTCAGCATTTTTATTGTACCTCATTTGCTATTTATATACTGTAAAATGTTGCCCTTGGTGTCAAACTAAACAATTGCTTGCTAGTCTAATAAGTAGCATGAGCTTCTGGTCTAACCGGTAATGAATAATTATAGATCATCAACTAATTACATTGTGTCACCTTCAGTCTATATTCAGACATGTCAGCAAAAAAAATTGTGCCAGGGACTGATTGGCCTTCCTGCTCATTATCTGCATATTGGGCAAGACTGCTTTTTAAGCATATGCATGTAGCTCTTTTTGCATGTGGTACCACATACATAAATCCGCACACACGAGCATGTGCATGCTAATTCTATTCAGTCTCATGGTTAATAATCAATTATTTTGAGGATGCCCTTGCAGAATCTCAGGGCATGCTTGATTACCAAGCACTTGAATGTAAATAAAGACTTTATACTGCTTATTTTGCAAAATGCATACTGTTAAAGGTAATACACAGTGGAACAAATTCAAACAAAACTTTAGTCTTCAAATATGGGCACCCTGAATAAAACACTCAAAGATACAATCTTTCAAAGAAGAAGAACCTATCCCAGTCCAGTCAATGCCAATAATGCATCAATATGGTTATTTTAATCACCATAAAACCCAATAGGAGAAGAAGAACTAGAGTACGATCATAGACATTTTATGTGTACAATATTATATTATTATATTTTGTAAATTATATCAGTCTAAGGCTGTGATTGCAGACACTGCTTTAGTCTCGGTGCTGCTGCCCCAGTAATAATATTTTCACTTATTTTATGTGTTTATATTTCACTTGTTTCATGCATTATTGATTATTATTATTATTGTATTACATATTTATTTGCGCTTTTAACCAATAATTTCATAGAAATATACATTTAAAAATCATTTAGAAGGTGTGAATGGATTTCAATTTGAGTTCAAATGGACTTTTGGAATCAAGTAAGCTCAATTTCTGAAGTTTCACTGTATGTAGAGAAACAAAACATACTTTACATTTCAAGAGTTAGCAGCAACTGAACAATGCATAACTAACTGCTTTTTTAAGCTCATATACAATAAGAAAAATGATGTCTCATTCTTACCAGTGAGTGTGTGAACTCAGGAGCATGATCATTCCTGTCCGTGATGGTGATGGTTGCAGTGGCAGTGCCCGTCAATCCTACTTCACTTCCTGCCATGTCCTTAGCCACAATCTCCAACTCATACTGAGTTGTGGGAAGAGTCTACAATCAGAAAAGAACACACAATTATTTTACAACCAAAAATTGTATAAATATAAACTTACATTAAGAATAAAAAAACAACCCAGCCCTCAGTAAACTTGGATGTTACATTTAGTACATTTACATCATTTAGCAGACGCCTTTATCCAGAGCGACTTACAATCAATACAGTCTTACAATTCAAGAAATTGTGGGTTAAGGGCCTCGCTCAGGGACCAACTGTTGCAGAGGTTGGATTTACCTTAACCATTAGGCCACCACAGTCCCACATCACTATCCACCTGCCCATCAAAGCAAAAAGTATTGGGGTGATTTTAGACAACACCTTTCTGTACAACATCAAAACAAATGTCATTTTTAACCAGCTTCTCATATTTCTAAACTCACTTACTACAAGGTTTTGCTTGCTGGTCTGCCTTCATGTTTCATTTCTGCACCACAGAGCATTCAGAATGCTGTGGACTACTGGATCACAACCCATCAAACTCTTTTTATGTAACTGGCTTCCTGCTGCAGCCATGATCAAATTTAAAAATCTTGCCCTGAAGTGACAAATTTGAAAAAAAAAAATTTGCTTTAATGTGAATTTTCAGAGATGCGTGGACACAACAATCTGATCTTTCCAAATTCCACATAGGCAAATTTTATATGTTATGTTAGATCTGATATATACTGCTCACAAAAATTAAAGAATTAATATGAAATATGTCCTATTTTTTATAAGCAGTGCATATCTGCTAAACGCATATCTCATAAAATCATGATACATGAATGAAAAGGTCAGAATTAATGCAACTTCTACATCATACTAACTGGTCATAAATGCATGCTGAAGAGAAGGGGCAGCATGACATGTTCAGTGGAGGTTTAGTGGCAGGGTAGCAAAGTAAATATATTTGGAATGATGTCGCTGTGCAAACAAAATTAGAAGACGTATATCACAACTGCTCAGTGATAGAAGACATTTAAAAATAAAATGGCCAAGAGTGGAAAGATTATTAAATTCAGAACTACACACCACATGCCAACTCAGGTATTCAGACTCAGGATATATGGTAATCATTATCTGAGATGTAATCACACCTGAAGATTTTTATGTTTCAATACAGGTTCTCATTGGTAGAATCTGACCATAACCCAGTATGAGTTAAGGATATTGTGGTTAAGGACATGGCAGGAAGTGAGGTTGGATTGTCAACAATACCTCAAGAGCCAGTCACTTAGACCACCACCACTGTCACCCAGGTCTGAGTCCTTCTGGTGTCTGCTGCTCCGAGATGGGCTTCATGCAGGCACATTTGTCATGTCTGAGTACGTGGAGGCCAGAAGGGTTGTGGTGTCCAACAGACAGATTTAGTACTTTGAATGTACTAGAAGTTAAGTGGACTGATTAATAGTTCTTATGTTGTATCACATTCAACTTTTGTATCCCCTTATTTTTATTACAAGAGTCAACAGTTGCAGTAAGGGATAACCTGTCTCAGTGGCTTGACTTGACATGAAGACAGATAATTGTCCAATCAATGCTTATTTACCACCGGTTAAACAGCACCAATAAGCAATAAAAACAATTACATCTGTTCTAAAAGGTATTTACACTTTCATTCATCTGCTCAACTAAGTGCAATGAAAGAGTAATCGCCAAATCATTTCATTGACTCCTCAACGCAGAACCCAATGAGAAAAAGATTTCTGTGGCTAAAGAAAATTAGGAGTGAGCCATTTCCTGAGACAGATGCCTGAGACTGAGGGTAAATTACAAAGGTACATCAGGGGATTAAAACACAAGGCACAAGATGGGGTAAAACTTTTGTACTACAGTGCATATAGGCTGTTGAAGATGCTGTGGGCTTCATTTGTGTGCAAAAGCTTTCCTTTTTACAGCACATTAAAAAATCTGGGTTGCAATATGTTTTATTTAAATATTACCCTCATTAAAGAAAAGTTGATTCATGCATATATCTTCAGCCAGCAACCCAGAACGTTATGCATCAAAGATTCTTGTGGATTTGTGTAGTATTAATGAAAAATGTGTTAAAGATGCTTTAAAATCTTTTTGCGATATGTCATAATGAAATGAGGGAAGGGAAAGAAAATATCCTGCTTTTATTATTCCTGATTCATGAAGACAAATCATGAAAGTTTCTCTAAATCTTTTTGCGATATGTCATAATGAAATGAGGGAAGGGAAAGAAAATATCCTGCTTTTAGTATTCCTGATTCATGAAGACAAATCATTCAAGTTTTTTTATCAACCATTTTTGTTCTCACATAAATAGAGCATTTCCCAAAAGAAAACCCATGTACTGTATTCATAATAATTACCAAGCCTTTTGTAATACCATGCATAACAAAAATAGCAAAACAAGAGTACCCAACACATGGTGGACGTGTTAAGGCAAACATTTATTTAGCTTATTGAAATCCCACTCAGAGCCATTTTAAGGGCCGCATACTTAATAAAAGCTATCCATCTGTTTTATATAATCCCCAGGAGGCATCTGACGCATGCACTTTACCCACTATGCACTGCTGAGCTGTCACCATATTTCTTCTTATCTATTAGCTATAGCCTTGCTGGAAAGTGTGCAATCCCTTTATACCAATATCTCTGAATATAAAACTGTGGAAAAAGATCACTCCAAATTTTCTTAAGATCAACATATCTACATGTGTGGCAGCAATTCCATCCCAGTATCTGATGAATTCCAACACAGACTAACCTCATTCGACTACTGGTCAGATAGTTTTTAACTCTCCTAAGTTAAACTATTATTATTGTGTTGTTAAACTTGAATCTAATCTTCGTTGTTTTAATAATTATATTATTAATCAAGGTCTGAAAATACTGCACCTCTTTCACCAGTTGTCAATTACAGCAAATAGATGTTAAATATCTACAATTGCTACACACAATATTTTAGATTTTTTGTAATTTTTCAGTGGCAAAATGGCCTAACCAGAGATAGTGATAATTTTGCAATCTCTTAATTTGTTTTGAACATAATTATGAACATCAATAGATTTCACAAGTCATAATACTAGATAAACAATTAAAACAAAGAAGGCTATACTTGGTCATGTATTTATTGAGGGAAATGATGTACTAATACACAGCTGTCAGTGGCTAAAGAATGTAGTAATAACTAAACCAAGAATGCCCTGTACATGGTACACCACCTTTTCTAAGTACAATTAATGGTTTTAAGTATGGCATGATCCCATCTGTCCATCCATCTATTATCTTCAGCTTAATCCACACAGGATCGCGGGCCAGTCAGTGCCTACCCGGCAACTCTGGGGCAAGAGTAGGAACAACCCTAGATGGAGCACCAATTCATTGTAGGGAACGCACATAGTCATGCACACAGTCATACACTAAGGGCCACTTCAGAGACACAATTAACCTAACATGCATGCCTTTGGACTGTGGGAGGAAACCGGAGTACACAGTGTAAACCCATGCAGACACGGGGAGGACATGCAGACTCCATAGGGAAAGAACTCAGGTCA